>SNQJ01S0226333.1:27394-39007 GCA_010110895.2 Picea sitchensis | reverse complement strand
ATTTAGTGGCACCACATCACATGTTACCTTGTCTACAAACTTATATAAAATAGAAAATTTTAATGTGCACTTCTTGGTTATGTGCATTTGATGATTGTTGCTTATCCATTTAAGTGTGTAAGGCTTATGATGCATCTGTATTTTTAATCTCAACTTCTTAACCAATTCCTTTGAAATTAAGTTAGATTGAAATCCACTATCTATCAATGTGTCAACCTTAGTGTGCCTCATAATGACCCTCATGTGAAACAAGTTACTTCTACAATCAAATCCTTCACCAATTTTACCTGTCATACCAACCAATGAGACTTTAGATTCATCACCTGAATTTGATCCCAAGATTATGGGTCTTGTTGTTGCTACAACTGTTTTCCTCCCTTTCTTTTGTTTGAACCACTTCAGTCTCTTTTCGGGATGAAATTTCCAACAACGGTCCTCACCATGCCCCTCTTTCTTACAATGCTTGCAAGCAGGCCTCTCTTCATTTATTTCCACTGAATTTGACTTCTTTCCATGCCACTTCCTTTTGTCCTCTTTTCTTCAAGACGATTCCCCTGATACACCAACACCTGTTTTCCCTGATTCAATGTATGTCGCTTGAACATAAACCTCATCAAGATTAGTTGGTCCAAAAATGAATATAGTATTTCAAATATGTGCAGGTAAACCTCCTATATACTTCATAAGAGCTTCTTGGGTATTTAAAGGAATATCTAACATCAATGCCATTTTATGAAATCCATCTATGTATTCTTGCATTGTTTGTCATTTTCTTAGTTTTAAATATTGCCATTCAATTAACACTTTCTATTTATAACCCAAAGGATATAATTTCTTTATAATTGAATAAATAAAACTTTTCCATGATGGAAATACATTACCCACTTGTTGCATTCCATTTTGCAACTTGCTTTGCCACTAGACGAGTGTTGTGCCTGCAAGTCTAAGCGAAGCCAACTTGATCTGAGTTGCCTCATCTTTGATCTGTTGCACACTGCAATAAACCTCCATCTTTCTGACCCAATTGTCAAGTCTCTCTGCATTAACTTCACCATCATACATGGGTTATTCGAATTTAACATCAATTTTTAATAAAGGAATTTCAATCTTATGTTTATGGACATGCTTATTTGCAGTGGATTTAGAAATTGAACTTGAAGAATAAGGAGGTGATGATGGAGGTGAAGAATAAATTTGAGTAGGATCCTCTCCTTCTTAACTTTTTCCCTTTGAATATTCACCCATATTTGGTTTTTTTTGTTCCAAGTAATCTTCATAGAAAACCTTCATCATCTCTGACATAGCCAAGAAAGTTTTCGAAACTCTTTCTCATCCTGAGAAAGTCCCTCTTCCGATGCCATCCTCTTGCTTTGATAAGTTTTGTTTATTGATCCAATCAATGGATTCTCTTCAACAATATCACCTTCGCCATGATGTATCTTTTCCCTAGTTAACATGAAAAACTCAAATCCAAACATCAACTAGCTTTGATACCACTTGGTCCGAAAAGATCTTTTACACGAAAATGGTTGAGTTATTAATGCATGTGTTTATTAACCATTTAGGAAGCTGAATGAAATAGGAATAAATATGACAACCACATAAACATATAGAGATCTGAAATAAATCATCAACAACAACAAACAATAAGCACCAATGTGATAACGGAGTTCGACAATCTTGCCTACATCTTCGAGCCTTTGTATCAGTGGGCAAGGCTTTCTTATTTATGTTCAAAGCATTAAAGTACATCACAACAATTCAAAAAGGTTACAAAACTGATCTGGTCTTGTTATACCATATCTCTAGAACCCAACAAAATAAACGACACTCAAATTGAATGAACAAAATTCCCGAAAATGGCCCACAAAGGTGCGCTCCTCAATAGCTTCCCTGCATAAAAATGGCTTTGGCTTGGAAAATATTCAGCATAAACCTGCTCTAAATCCCTTCCATGGACTCAATAAGGACTGGTTTATATAGATCTAAAGTTGGTAACCATATCCCAACTTTCCACCAAGATCTGGCCTCCAAAAGGGCCCAATATCCCCCCAAGATCATTGAAAAATCTTTATAATATGGTTTAAAAAAACACTTTGTAACAAATATTCAAGTTTAGCCCCTCTGGCCTAGGCGCGCGCTCATAAAACATAGTCATATCCTATGATATGGCCAAGCTCCATCCCCTAGGGTCTTCACGCTAGCCCTTACCCCACAAGATCTGGTCACATTTCACAATGCAATGGGACCGAGTCCCAAACAATGCGCCAAGCCTCTGGTATTACCCCCGAGTCATATGGTCGGTTGGCCCCAGTGGTTAATGGTATCCCTTGTTCCCCATGCATGTGGATTATCCACAGAGTGGAACATCGGTGTAAGGTTATATGGGTAGCACATGAAACTGCGGGCTAGGGCTAGGCCCCAACCCTTTTCGCCTTCGCTCACACCTTTATATCACTTTAAATATTAAAAAGTGCACTTTATATAACAATTCCCATGGTGATGGATTGGTGTATGACCTATATAAAGTAATTCCCCTATCCATAGGTCATGCATTCAATTCCTAGGAGGTCCAAAACTTTTGCAACCCAATATGAGCCAACCAATGGGTGCCACATGGAAGCCCATGTCTAGGCCACGTGTCACCACACCATTGGTCGAAAACATGCCACGTCAATCAATCAATAAATACCAAGTGACCACGTCATCAACCACTACCACATCAACACACCTTCCATGTATCTGTACCTTCCATGTAAGTTGTACGGGTGTGCCATGTGTCACCCTTGTAGTAGTGACACGTGTCACCCCCAAGTTGGTCCACCTGTCCTGTCCACGTCAACATTCGTACACCTAGTCACCCTGTCATGTGTCAGTTTGTATGCTTAGTCACTGTATGATCAACTTCCAATTGTGCCTGCCACATCAGTTGTATGGTCGTACGGCCTGTATAGTCAGCTGCCACATGGCACTGTACAGACTGTACAGTCAACATTTTTTTGCTTATTTGGCAAAATGAGCAGATCTCCATATCAAGAGCATACAATGTCTGTTTGATCCCGTTCATGTTGTGTTGGGTTCGTATCAACAAGGCCTATGAACACATCTGTTTTGAAGCCATTCTGATACCTTCTATTTTTAGTCCTTTCTGAGCCATATCTGGCTTCTGGATCCAAATCTGGATCAACCATCCATGGAGCTAGGGTTGAACCCTTGTAGAGGAAGAGGAGGTCGGGCAGATTATTTCATGTTGTGTGAGTGAGAAGGGACGGGGTAGGGTTTGAGAGAGGGGGGCATGTGGGCCTCTCCCAACCTTATTCGATATATTTTTTTTCTCTCTTATAGTATAAATATAAAATTAATGGGCACGAAGGCCCAATCTCCAAGTTAAGGCTCGAGCTATCAAGCATTTAAACCAAATGTTGAGCCAAGCACCAAAAAACATTCAACACCCAAGACCGAGACCAAGTGCTAAGCTACGACGGAGGAGAGCCCACAAGGGCGCTAGTCCTTGCACTACGCGTCATATTTTTAATATTTTTTTAATATTTGTTTCTCTCTTATAATATATTTTTAAAAATAATTAAGGTCATTTAAAATTATTAAAATTTTATTAAAAAAAATATTAATTAAAATAATCTAAAGTTATAGATAGATAGATAGATATAGATATATATAAAAGTTAAAAAAAATTAAAAATAAATAAATGTGTTGGGCTTCGAACCCAATCCCCAAGTCCCATTGTGATCAAGTACCAAGTCAACTCTGAAACAACGCACCACCAAATGCCATACACATCACCGATATCAAGTGCCAAGACAAGTATATTACAAAGTATATCTTAAGTGACATTACTATAGAATTGGAGCTAATGTCTACACTAATGGAAAGACATAAGACAACTCTCTCATTTTTTTTTGTCCAAGGAGATTTGTTTTAATCATGATATTGGCCATTTTCTTTTCTTCCTGGATAGATATTAATTTACACATGTAGTGTGACTTAGTAAGGTTAATGTGGTGTAATTGCATTGTAAAAGATGAAGTGTTAGCATGGGTAGTGAATTACAGAGATGAAAGTGTACATATAGATGGGTCTGATGTTATTGGGATAATGTCACAAGTCACTTAGCCCAATGCCGCTTTCCTCAAGTTTGGTCACAATTCACTTAGATGGGCTTCCGAGTTTGGTCATCAAGTTCACAAATGTTAAAACTATGGTTTTCAATGATCGAGCCCACCACTCTAAGTCATTGACATCCCATACTACCAAACACCATAGTCATCAGACAAGTCATGGAGCCCAAGTACCAAAGCCCACCATTAGAGATCATAAGGGGCACAAAATCCACACAACTATGGAAAGAGAGCCCACAATGGAGCATTATGTGCAAAACATGTCAATCAAATGGGGTTGTTTGGGGGTTTAATAATTAATTTACGTTGTGTTTAAAACACTGTATTTAGTTTCCAAGTTTCTAAGGACTTAAGGAGGTAAGTAACAGTAATTGGAATGTACCTCGCAGTGCTAGCATAGATGGAAACGAAAGGGAGTTATCAACTTACCCGAACAATTTACCAAACTTAGAAGATTTTGACCTCGCCCTTTAACCACTTACCCTAAAGAGAGTAATGTTTTTTTATTGACAAGTAAAAAAAAGAACTTACGCCTAACCCTATGTTTGCAAGTATAAGTTGAGTGAATGTGGAAAGCCTTAAAATATTCCCTAGTAAGCATTGGTTTGATGAAAATTCAGTTATTCAATATGGTTAGGACTCGGGGAAATCAAGGCCGAGGGACATCTTTACAAGGACCGCCAACGTCGGTGCTTCCACCACCATCGTTTGAATTAGCTCTCATTTTGTGCTCTTTAGAGGCTATTAATGAGACATTAAAGAGATGCTAGGCAGCTAATGTCGAAGTGGAACCCCCACCATATGGAGTGGGGGTAACCCTGAAATGATGAGGGGCTCAGAGATAGAGCCTCCACCAGGGGACATCACTAGAGAACTACAGAATATCAAACTCCCATAGTTTACTTGGGGTCGTGCAAGTGAACGTGCAGATGCATGGTTGGAAGGAATGACACTATGTTTTGCCTTAATAGACTGTGCTTCCACATCAAAGGTGAAAATAGCGATATTTTAGTTGAGTGACAATGCCTTGAATTGGTTGGGTAACCTCGAGAGGAAGTTGCACCTTACCCTAGACACTGTCTCATGGGAGCTTTTTGAAGAAAGGTTCCGGAGGAAATATTTTGCCTGCATACTACGAGGAACAACAGGTAGGATCATTTCATGCTCTATTTCAGGGAAATAGGATCATGGAAGAGTACGATATCAAGTTCATGGAGTTAGTAAAATATGTCCCATACATGGATACTGATCAACGACAAGAAGAACTTTTTGTGTACGGGTTAAACCCTAAGATAAGGGCCATGGTACGGATATGGAAACCATCGTCATTTGCTGAAGTAGTTGAAAATGATCGTTACACAGAGGAACATATGAGCTTAAATGAAAGTATGAGATCAACCATTTGACAACATCCTAGATTCGTAGGGAAGGCCTCTAGGACCTTCTCCTGAGGAGGAAGCTCTAAGACACCTCCTTATGGAAATAGAGTCTCTCCTAGAGTAGTTACATCAGGTGTTTCAATGGGAGCGAGTGAAACATCCCACTCATTGCTAACGACACAGGCATGTCCACGACCTTCTTAGGGTGAAACAAGTAGAGACAGGGGTTCTAGGGGAAGGAAATCATTTAAGAGATCATCACAGGGAAGTGCGTAGGTTCCATCTCGTGTTACTTGTTGGGGGTATGGAGGACCCCATTACCAGTGTGACTTCCCAGAGTCACAAGAAGGATTTGTGCATAGAGAAGGAAAGGCCCCGATCGGAAGAACGAGTAGTAGCCACTAGATTTATGCAATGGTCAATATGTTCCAGGAAGAGCATCAATCCACTGTGGTGGAGTCATCAGGTAAGATAAATCATTTCAATGCTAAGATTTTATTTTATTTTTGTGCTACAAATAGTTTTATTTCACCTTGTACATTAGAAAAGTGTGGGTTGGAAGCCTGTGAGCACAATGAATTTAAGAAAGTCGAGATGGCTTCGGGGGAAAAAAAAACAGTAGGACATACTGTTGATAATGGTCTAGTAGACATGGGAGTGTGTACTACTAGGTTGAAGGTGTACGTCACTACTCTCGGGACCTATGACCTAATCATCGGAATGGACTGGTTAGAATCCCATCGAGCTATGGTAGATTGTTTCTCAAAAAGGGTTCTGTGTATTGACGATGAAGGAAGGTTGGTAGAGATCCACAGTGTACGGAGGAAGGTGTCTCTACGCTTTATCTCAACCATGAAGGTTAAACGTTGCATGAGGAAAGGTTGTCGATTATATATAGTGCTCAATGGAGGGAAATGACCCTCCTTGGATTAGTATCCAGTGTTGTTACAATTTAATGATGTTTTTCCAAAAGAGTTACCAGGGTTACCTCCTAAGAGGGAGCTTGATTTTACCATTGAGATAAAACCTTGTGCGAAGCCAATTTCCAAGACACCGCATAGGATGACGACACAAGAATTTTGTGAGTTGTAGATGTAGTTGAAGGAACTACTTGACTTAGTAATAATAAGGCCTAGTGTCTCACCTTGGGGTGCACCAGTAATTTTGTCATGAAGAAGGATGGCTCCTTACGACCGTGTATAGATTATAGGGACTTGAACCGTGCTACAGTGAAAAATAGGTACCCAATACCACCGATAGATGATCTCTTTGATCAGATGAAGGGAGTAGAAGTGTTCTAAAAAATTGATTTGCGATTAGGGTATCACCAGTTAAGGATTAAGGAAGGCGATATTCCTAAAACTGCCTTTCCAACTCAGTTTGGGAATTATGAGTTTGTTGTAGTACCTTTTGGTTTGACCAATGTGCCAACAATATTCATGAGCCTCATGAATGGTGTATTCTGAAAGTACTTAGACCGCTTTGTACAGGCCTTTTTGGATGATATCCTCATCTATTCCATGAATGAAAGAGAACATTAGGAGCACTTGTGAGTGGTGTTGTCATGCCTTAGAAACAACAAATTGTATGGAAATTTGTCAAAGTGTTCTTTCTTCCATAAAGAAATTCACTATTTAGGTCATATCATCTCTAGAGAATGAATCTCTGTCGACCCAGAAAAGGTAAAGGCCATTATGGAATGGCCAGTGCCAAAAAATGCTCATGAGGTAAGAAACTTCATGGGGCTAGTGGGTTATTATTGGAGGTTTGTGTAAGGGTTCTCTAAAATAGCGAAACCCATCACCACTTTGCAATGAAAGGGTATCAAGTATGAATGGACAAAAGAATGTGATATTGCATTCATCGATCTCAAGGGGTTACTAACTAGTGCACCAATTCTATGAGTGTCGGATATGGAAAAAGACTTCATAGTCTACACAGATGCCTCGAAGCAAGGATCGGGGGCCGTGCTGATACAGGATGGAGGAGTGATAGCGTATGAGTCAAGAAATTTTAAGAAACATGGGGATATTTACACTAATCATGATTTAGAGTTGGCAGTTGTAATGCTAGCTCTGAAACTTTGGAGGCACTATCTAGTGGGGTGAACCTTTGAGCTCAAAACAAACCATGAAATCTTAAAGCATATCTTCACTCAAAGGGATCTCAATGCCAGGCAATGACGATGAATTGCGTTTATGAGTGAGTACGATTCTAGAATTTCATACATAAAGGGAAAGGAGAATGTGGTCATAGATTCCTTGAGCAAGAGACCATGTGTATCCTCTTTGGTACCCTTAAAAGTTAATCTGAGCGAGCATGGGTTGGGGAAAGTTCTTGTAGATAGTTGGTATTTAAAGGTTACTTCAACCTCCCAGAGTGGGAGGCAAGTAGATCAAAAGTATGAAGGATATAGCCTGGAAGAAGATGGATTGTTAACATATCAAGGAAGGATGTACATCCTTAAAGGAGGGGATATTCGAAGAATCATATTGAAGGAAGCCCATAGAGAAATTTATTGTGCACATTCGAGTGTGAAGAAAATGTACACAGACATAAATAATCTTTTCTTTTGGGTAGGCATGAAGCATGATGTAGTCCATTTTGTCGCCAAGTGCCTATAGTTTCAACAAGTGAAGGTTGACCACCACCACCCGAAAGGTCTCCTACAACTGCATGATGTTCTTATGTCCAAATGGGAAGTCATTTCTATGGATTTTGTTGTGGGATTGTTGCTCACATCACATAGACACAATTCCATTCTTGTGATAGTTGATAAGTTGAACAAGAGTGCTCATTTTATTCCGGTTAGAGACACTTATGATGCCATTGATGTGACACACGTGTTTATAAGTGAGGTCATCCATTTGCACGGGTTACCTAAGAATATCATTTCAGATAAGGACTCCCAATTCACTTCTAGGTTTTGGACAAGTTTGCAGTCAGCATTGGGAACTCAGTTGAACTTGATCACAACATATCATCCCAAAACAGATGGGAAAATTGAGAGAGTAAATTAGGTTATGGAAGAAATTCTTAGGATGTATGTTATGGATAATCATATCCATTAGGATAAGTACCTACCTTTGGTAGAGTTCTCCTACAATAACAATTTTCATAGCTCCATTAGAATGCCACCCTATGAAGCTCTGTATGGAAGACTATGCATAACACTGTTGAGTTGGGAAAGGTTAGAAGACCGAGTGAAAGTTGGGCCAAAATTGATTCAAGAGATGGAGGAATAGGTGATTCAGATTAGGCAGTGACTAAAGAAAGCACGAGATAGACATAAAAGTTATGTTGATGCACATAGGACTGACCAAATTTATAAAATGGGAGATCAAGTTTTCCCTCGTATCAGACCTAATAAGAGTACCATTCATTTCAGGAAGGAGACAAAGCTGTCTCCTCGATTTATAGGACTGTTCAAAATCCAAGATAGAATTGGACTCGTTTCCTATCGTCTCGTACTACCACCCCACTTGCATAAAACTCATAATGTTTTTCATGTATCTGTTCTACGCGGGAACCCTCATGGTCGAACCGTTACGCATATTGGACCGTAGGGTCCGACAACTCAGGAACCATATGGTAGACCAAGTTAAGGTCTAGTGGGACAAGTATATCCCATGATCTGATACTTGGGAGGATGCCGAGACCATCCCTCACTTTTTTGACCACCTCGGGAATATGTTTTCCCGAAATTTTGGTGTATGTAATACCACCTTTTGACTTAGACAACTAGAATTACTTAATGCCTAATCATATTTATTTTCTATTCACTATGAAACTATTAATGATACACTTGAACTTTTAAGACATATGAACCTATGTGAATGTCAATTTTATGAATGTTTAACGTTATTTGAATTATGATGGATATTATGCAATCTATTTTTAACTTGGAATTTTTGACATTTAAAGTTGTTGGTACATGGATACCGGATTGAGATTATGATTAAATGCATTTACATGATGATAATGAATGGATATGTATGGGTTTGTGCTATAGACTATTTTGCACGTCAATAGGCTATGAAATAGCCAAAGAATAATGATGATAAAAGGTCGATGTCGTGAACATCGACCAGGAAACAATATGGTATGAATCTTGTATGTGAAATTATATTGGTTCAAATGTATTTCTATGATGTGTGGACAAGTGTAGGTTTTTCAGGTGGCGAGATTGCCTAAAACTGAATATACGATGAAAAAATTCACAACAACATAGTGCCATTGTATGTTCTATGGTAGGGTATTGACCCTAGTTCTATTAGAAGGGGTGGAGGCATTTCCCAAAGTGTATCCTATGAAACCTGGAGTAATGGGAGGACAATGTTAACTCATGCTCCCCTAAACATGTGATGATGACTGTCAGATGCCTTTTGGGGAAGCTTGGTCAAAAGAGTTGACACTTCCTCTTACGAGTTCTATTTGGAGTTAGGTCAATATAGTTGACACTCCAAGATAGTCTAGCAGAGGAAGGATAGGGATGGAATATGAAAGTAGGTTAGGGAGGAAGGATGACTAGAAGTAGTTGAGAGTGTGTGAGGCTTTTTCCTTATGGTAGAATTTCTTTATTTCCTCATTTTATATATCTATCTATCTATATATATATATTTGCTTAATTTAACTACAATTATCTAAGTGAATGTTGCTTGTGCTAATTTATTATAATTTCAAAGGGACTTCACAAACATTTAATTGGTCTACTATCTTTTATGAAATGAATGGTCTTTTTGATTGGATTAGACACATGCAAGAATTACTTTAGGAGTGATAATTATTGTCATTAGTGCATGTGTGAGTCTTGTATGTGCTAGCTACACATGCATGCTACCCTTGTATTGTAAATTACTTTAACTTTGGGACAAAGTTTCTTGAAGGGTGGGTGTATGTAACATCATTAGTGCATGTGTGAGTCTTGTATGTGCTAGCTACACATGCATGCTACCCTTGTATTGTAAATTACTTTAACTTTGGGACAAAGTTTCTTGAAGGGTGGGTGTATGTAACAACCCAAATTGATTAATTTTTTTCATAGTTTTTAATTGAAATTTAATTAATTATTAAAATATATTAAATAAGTCTCTTATTATTTTATTATTAAAAGGTGGGTGAAGTAATTAATGGGGGGACCAGGCTATTGGAGAATTAATGTGGGGATAAGGTTGTTGGGAAATTAATGAGAGGGATTTGAGAGATGAGGATAAGGAAGAAGGGGTTGACTTGGAAGGGGATGTGATTTTGGTTTGGAAAAATTATGAAAGATAGAGAAGGGGAGAAAATTGGGAGAACAATGTTTTTGGGGAACTCTCACAGGGCACTGCTGCTGCTGGGAACTTTGACCTCGGGGGCGAGGAAACTGCAAGGATTCCTGGAGCTAGGGAGCCAAAGAGGTTGTTCCTAGTTGGTTGGGAGGTTAATATTAAGTTGGGAAGTTTGGGAAAGTACAAGAACAAGTGAACCAGGGGCTGAATCAACAAATATGCAGGTGAAAGTATGTATTTTACTAGTGGGTATGTCATCCTTATGTTGTTGTTAATATGTTTTTATCATTAATATGTTGCTATGTTTTTGTTAATTAATATGGTGTTGTTGTTTATTCTTGGTATAATAAAATAATGAAAACTTATAAACTAAATTCAGTCATTTCAGTGGGAGATTTTAGAAAACAATTATTTAATTTTTAGTTCTGAAAAATAGTTAAACTTTACATAAAATAAGGCTATCAATGTTTCAATGCAATCTCTTTGTTAAAATAGTGGAGGAGAATATCCAAGATGATGTCCTCCAAAATATCAAAACTAAGCAAAGATAAGAATTCATGGATTTGGTACACTAAATTGACAAAAGTGATTAATTTCTTATAAATTTGAATTGTTCATTTAGCATTTAACTTTATATTTATATTTATATATATATATATATATATATATATATATATATTATTAATTATTAATTTATCTATTAATGTATAAGAAAAAATATACAAATTATTTTTAATAATTATTACAATATTTTGAATAATTAATATATAATTTAAATATTATTAATATAACCAAAATAAAATAAAATAAAAGCAATTACTAACATAT
>SNQJ01S0226333.1:0-14619 GCA_010110895.2 Picea sitchensis | reverse complement strand
TGGCAATGGAAAAATGAATTGATTCATGTCTGCATTTTGTATTGGTATTCTGGCAATGGAAAAATGAATTGATTCATGTTTGCATTTTGTATTGGTATTCGGGCAATGGAAAATCGAATTGATTCATGTATGCATTTTGTATTGGTATCCTAGAAATGGAAAAATGTTTTTTCTTTTAAAAGTTGCCAAAGATTGTCGTTTAAAGCCCACATTTTTTCTTTCAAATGAGACAGAGATTGTCGTTTTAAATGACCATGTTTTTGCTTTCAAATGAGACAGAGATTGTCGTTTAAAATTGCCCACATTTTTTCTTTCAAATGAGACTGAATTTTTTGTTTTGAATGCCCACATTTTTGCCTTCAAATGAGACTCAGATTGTTGTTTTAAATGCCCACATTTTTGCTTTCAAATGAGACTGAGTTTGTTTTTTTAAATGCCCGTGTTTTTTCCTTCAAATGAGACTAAGATTGTTGTTTTAAATGCCTAGGTTTTTGCTTTCAAACGATGGACTGAGTTGTTAAATTCCCACAAATTTCCATTAAATGGTAGCATGTGCTTGTTGAGGTATGGCACAATGATTCACCATTAACTATGACTACGTTTTTCTACTGGTCTGACCACGTTTTTTTCCCCTTTAAATGGTTGACTGTGATTGTTGTATTGGACACCATTTTGCCTTAAATGTTGCATGCATTTTACTGTTAATTGCCATGTTAATTGAAATATTAAATGCTATATTATTGCCATATTAATTGCCAAGATAATTTTCTACAGTGAGTTAATGGACAACAGATTCCTTCTTAATGATATATTAATTGTGTTGTTACGATTATATTAATTGCCTTGTTACTGTTATATTGATTGTTACTTTTACATTATTTGCCTTGTTACTGTTATATTGATCGTTAATTTGAAATTATTTTCCTTGTTATTGATTTACTAATGGTTATGTTAATTAAAACGTTAATCGCATTGTCATTGCTATATCACTCGTTATGATAACAGTTATGTAAATCGCCTTATTATTGTTGAATTAACTGTTGTTAATTGTTACGTCAATTGCCTTGTTTTGCTATAATGATTGTCATGTAACTGCGATGTTGTTGCCTTGTTAGATTTCTAAAATGACATTAATAATTGGCAGTTTCCTTCTCAATATTAATGAAAACTAGTATTGTTAGTTTGGTCGATATAGTAGTCTACATGCTGAGATTAATTTCTCATAAGTGTTTTAATGGAATCATTCTACTTTAATATTGTAAATGTTGTTATTTAAGTAACGTCTAGTTGAATGGAGAATTTGGATTAACATAGACTTGACCGAATAGGTTGTGTTAAGGATTAAAATTTGATTGGTAAGTAAGGAATGGATTGCAAATTTTAGACTCACTGGATTGAATTTTAATTAAGGATAGAGGGCATTTATAATTATGGTTTTAGTATTGACCACTTAGATTTGCAAAATTAATTGTATTAACATTTATTTAGCGGACGCATTATTGTCTAATTGTAACTTGACGCACCCCGTTAGAATGGAACCCTTGTTAAAATTGAATGTAATTATAGACCGGTTAGACTAGGTGATTTGTGGGGCCGGGGACGATGTCATGTGGGCTGGCGTCACCCCTTCTATTCGTCCTCTTGTGTCTCGTCAACCTTTGTGTGGGTTAGGTATAGTCTCCCAGTTAGCATTCGGTTCCTAGCGCGTCGAATTTTTCTTGAGTCTTGGTCCCTTTTGTTTTGCGCCAGGGTTATTGATGCCCCTCTCATCTAGGGACGACATGGTCCCTAATGAGGGGATTATGGCATGCCTTATGGGTTAGCGATGAATGATAGCTTGGTCGGTGTCGGTTCCTACCATGTGAGTGTGGTTGAGCATTGTATGTTTACTTGGGTGCATGTGTTGATTCGCACGCCTTGAGGTTCTAGTCTTGTTCATCAACGTCGTTATGTCGGGAAGGGGAAGTGGTCCCTTAGCTTGTAGGCGTGTCTTGTTTCATCAGGCAGTTAGTCTTTATCTCTGGTTATTTTGTGCCTGTTTTTCCCGGTTTCCCTTGTACCTATGCGTGGTGTCGTCATTGCCTTCTCGCCCCTTAATTCTTAAAAAAAAAAGAAAAAAAATTGGCTTTGCCCGTGGTCGTAATAGTGGGGTTCTTACATGATACATCAATAGACTTTAGCCAAATTTCCAATCATTAATATATATAATCATTTCAATGATGTAATTCCTCATTTAAATATTATAAATAATAAATTTTACTCACCCAACTCCCACAATTCCTAGTTTTACTCCTAGGTGTTCCTTTGATCTTCTCATGACTTCTTATTAGTCCCTACCGTAGCCATAGAGGGACTATAGCGATCAAAAATTCGTCGACCTCATATTAGTTTGTCCTTTGACCACAAATATTTGCATAATATCTATTGTTGGAGCTAAGGAACTAAAAACATTGAATTTTATATAATAAAAAGAACCATATATGTAATGATCTGATTGGATAACAGATTGGAGGTCTTATTGTTGTCTTCGCTATTCCCAATGTTTTATATGTTAGCATATCCAAACTTTTTGATCGTATATAGTCTTTTTGAATCATATATTTTTCTTATGCATTGCTTGAAGGTGGATTAATGATAGCATTAGTTCGAATGTTTGTCTTAGCATTTTCTGCTAGCATTGTCTTAGATCAAATACGGTTCTTTTTTTATTTGTACTAATCATATTGAAATGTTTAGATATCCAAGATTTATAGTGCTCGATAATTCCAAAGTTTATAACCTTGTATTGTGATTTAATTTTTTATTTGTGCTACTATTATTGGTCCTTGCCGCCTGTATTTGTATTGAAATGTATTGACACTTTTTTTGAGGTTCTTTAATAGGTCTGATAGCTTAAATGTGTACATGACACGAGGTCCTCCAACAGGCCTGACAACTTAAATGTTTGCATACCGCAAGGCCCTTAGACATCCTAGCAACCTTAAATTTTTATCTAAATACGCTTCTCGGAGTACATTTTTTCTCAAAATTTTCCACACGATGTTGCAGTGATTTTGGACAATATTGTTGTCCACCACCAGTTGAATAGGCATTGTATGTTTAATCCTTCTTATATCCTTGCAATAAAATTTCGTCATTGTTGAAGCTACATACATTTTTTACTGGTTCGGTGAGTGCCTCTTCTTCACTGGTTCATTGATTGTTGCTTGTTGTTGTTGTTTGGTTCACAATTCGACCCACACTTCTACCTTTCATCATTTCTTAGTAAGTTTCCATGTCATAGTTTCATTTTCTATTCCTTCTTTTTTGTTTAGTGTTTGCAGTTTGAAAGTAAGAATGTTTGATTATTTCTATTGGCATGCTTGTCATATGTTTTGGGTTCCTTCTATGCTTCGGTTGTAGTTTCGTAATCATTGGAGATACATATGTTGTTTACTGGTTTGGTGGTTGTTTCTTGTTCGTTGGTTCGGCGATTGTTGGTTGTGTTTGTTTGGCTCAAGTTTACACTTTGGGGCCCTAGGGATGTAGTTGGTTTTGTTCGTGCTTTCTTGCTGGTTTGGTGGTTGTTGTTTTCTTTTGTTTGATTTGGCTTTCCAGGGTTGGGTTCATGCACCGGTAGTTAGAGCTGTGTTTTTTTTTTTTTTCCTATATTGTTATTATTTTTTGAGCGCTTTATGGTGTTCATCTCCTGCACCCACGAGTGGGCATGTAGTTGTGTTATTTTTCATGTCTGGCAAGGTCGATATCTATTCTGTTGTGATATTTTGTTGGTGCTTCAGTGTTTACATGATAGAAAATAGTTGCATGAAAAATAGTTCAAGAAGTACATGTAAAATTGCAATATCCGTTGTTTTTTTGTTAAGATAAAACATATGCAGGCTGCAGTTATAAACCATGTTTGGTGAAATGTGCCCATGTGAAAATACATGTTCTTTATCCTCTACACAGACTGGTGTGCCCATGATACAATTTGTCTTGTAATTGAGATATGATATGTACAACAAAGATTCTGCAAAATTATATTTCCATGTCTGGAAGCATATTTGGGTAGTTTGGCACAGAAAACCAAAATATTGTATCATGTGCACAATAGTCTATGTAGAAGATAAAGAACATATATTTCCATGGGTGGAAGCATATATAGATATGTTTCCATGGAAAACCAAAAATCGTTTAGCTACGACCATGCAATTTCGTAATATTTTGTGGCTTGTAATATATTTTGGGCAGGGAAAAAAATTACATATTTACAACTATGTTTGGAGAAGTACAAAGGTTCATGTTTCTACCTATCTTTTATACTATTCTTTGAGTCTCTTTTACTATATGTACATATTAATTGTTCTCCGATGCATACAAGCTTCCATTCATGTTCATTTTATTTTGTGCATTCCCACATTCAAACAAACATAATAGCTAGAGAAAACGACAGAGTCTTGACTGCATCGGTTGAAGAGGAGATAGAAAGGTACATGCTTGTATTGTTATTTCATATTGTGTTGTTTTGTATTCATTTATTGTCTGTATATGTGTTCACCTAGTTTATTGTATGTAGATGTTGCGTACCTTCCTACATAATAACTTATCTTCATTACACGTCTTCTTGCATACTAACCTCCTTCATGTCCGTTGTATTTTTCCTGCATTTCTACATTTAAAAAAACATAATGGTTGGAGAGGACGATGGAATATTTGGCAAGAATGTAGACGAGGAGTTGCAGAGGTGGATACCTGTACTCTTATTTCATATTCCAATGTTCATTTTTTCATTTACTGTCTGTATATTTGTTGTGCTCATTCTACTGCTTTGCACCTTTTTTTTTTTTGTTCTTTTCTTCCTTCAAATATAATTTTTTGGGTTTACCTGTATGTATATACTACGTATCTTTCTGCGTATTCTCATGTGAATCATATTTTTTTTGTTGTTACATTGGAATAAATAGAAATTTTTCTCTTTATTTTACATTTATGTCTTCATACTAACTTGCCTTCATGTCCATTGTATATTTGGTGTTGCTACCTTGGAAGAAACAGGTTAGTTGGGCAGGAAGATGAATTGTTTTGTGCAACAACAAAGGGTTCTATGGTACAATATTTGAAAAGGTATACCAACTGTACTGGTAAATTAAATATACAAACTGGGTGGGTGCACATAATATTAGACTAGAAAACGATGACTTGGTAGCAATGGGCCTTTCTTCTCTCCCCATTTCTACTTTTTCCATTTTCTATTATCCCTTTTGTTTTCTAATTGCTTTTCTTAGTGGTCTTTCCGAAAATGCCTTGGTGCATCAGTTGGGGGACTAATGGTTTCAAATTTATGGTCACGCTTCTACCTTATTCCATACTTACCCACTTTGTCGATTGTGGGTGTCGGGCTGGTGGGTTCAAGATTTCTCCCCTGGATTCCGGGGGTCCGCGATATACAAATTAGCCATGGTGCCTTGCCCTCATGCCCTATTTACTGTTACACATTTTTCCATTCAAAAAATCAGAGGCATACAATTTGATGCTCAGGTCCTCATGTTTCCTGAGTATATTCCTTGACACCCTATTTCGTATTCCACCTCCTTCCACCCTACATGTGAAATTAAGAACTATTATGGACAATATACAATGCATATGCTTTTTTATGCCTTCTGATGTTCATCTACACATGCTTGCATCAGAAAAAGTTGGACTAGTGACATGGCCATGAGCAGTAAGTCATCCCATACATCAGCAGACCAATAAGGCCAAAGGTAAAGATGCATACACTATGCTCCTAGTATATTTACAAAACAAATATCCTTGACTATTTATTCATCTATGGCATGGTGAATATGTTGATTTCATCTGCAATACATGGTTTTCAATTCACAAGAAGTATCAACAAGTACAAGTGAGACACCGAACCTAGCGTATGTTCCGTAGACTAAGAGGTGTGGTTGTAAAACTCTGGCTACATAGTTCATTGAAGCTATATGTCTACTTGTATATTTATGACAGTGAAAGAAGAATGAAAAAATAAAGAAATGCACACTAACATTCACTTTAGTTTTCCTGTTAAAAAATTGTCACCAGTTCTAGAGTTGTAACAACCAAAGTACTTTCAATAGAGGGCTTGAACAACCCCAGAAATGGACAAGTGTTCATTGGGGACATAATGGTCATCTATAGCACCTACTTGGACAAAGAAAACAAAACTATATCCATTATGCATGCTGATATGAAAGACAAAAAGGCCATGATGACAACCACACTGACTATTCCTACACAACTTGTCTAGAAACATGCAGAAAATATATTGTCATGTAATGGGATGTCCATTACAAATTTTAATATATTGCCCAAAAAAATATATGACCCTGGTGATTGTGATCGGATTATTTCGCTCAAAGAAACAAGTATTGTGGAAAAAAATCTCGTTGTTTGTTCATAATGTCGTTTCGTCCCGTACGTGACTATCAACCAGCCTGCACAGAGTAGTGATATTTACCCAATCAGAACCATTGGCGCAACTGTCACACTGGCGAGAAAACTTGGCTCGCAACACATTATCCATATAAAGGATGGAGAGTCGGACAACGACAAGGCAATGGTACTTCTTTCCATATCCAGTTTTGTCCTTTACTTTTCCATGTGCATGTATCTCGGGTAAGTTACACAAATATTCCACTATTCCATTTTGCAGCTACAATTGTTTGATACCTATTCAAATTTGTTTTCATCAATGGAACAACAATTGCATAAAGGGTAGTTTCCACTTATGCTCTTCAAAAATATAACAAAGAAAAGGGATGTTAGTGAAAGGATATTTCACACAACCCAAGCAATGTTTGTAACAGAGTTGCGAGAAAACATAGTACAAGATCTGAAGAAACTAGCTAGCTCTACAACTGTTGTGCATATACATACAAATAATCATCCTCACTTTTCTTATACAAATAGCCTTAACCAAATTTCTGCGACTTGTTTTATTTTATTTTATTTTATTTAAGGGGGGAGGGGGTGCAGTTGTGTATTATATTGTTCAATGTATTAATTCCTATGCTCGTGTTTCCAGGTTGAAGGTGTTTTGATTGCTGTGAATGCGTACTCGACCCCCTTTGAGCCTATATGTTTGAAATGTTACAACTCTCCTGCTTCTTCTTCCGATTTGATAAGTGATGATACGATTGATTGTCTGTGATGCAGTGAAAAATGTCCATATACATATGGACATTGCCTCAATGCTAGCATCCGAACCATGGGAAACACAATCGTGCATTGCACAATTAGGAAACCTCTGTTACAATATGTGTTGCCTAGGCTGGCATAATTTTTTGTATGGAGCATACCTATAGAAAAAGGCAAGCAGTGTTTACATCTTGCGCGACTTTCAGATACACAACAAATTTACCTTAAATGAGGACAATGCAATATTGCATATCGACTGAAGAAGGGAAAAGAAAAAACATATCGATCTTTGGCAAGAAAAGAAAATATCTCACGTGTCTCTGTAATATTTCTTCAAAACCCAGATGAATGTTCGTCGAACTCGAGTACTTGAGATTGCATGCGCATAAGATTGTTCGGTCCAAAAATGGGAAGCATGGAAAAAAACCCCATATTTTCTCATGGGAACATATACCAGATGTAAGATAAAACCAATGCTGCGACGTATTTTCTTTGTATATCAAATTGTTTGATGCAAAGGTCGATGTGTTCTTCTCTATGGAACCTTGTGGGAACTTGCTTGCGGCATGTTTGGATTTTAGTTGGTTCTTGGTTGTATTCTTCGTCTATCAATTTGTATTTTGCAGAAATCTGAGTGTTGTTTGGAGGACACAAAACAATAGAATTGCAATTTTTTAGCCAGCCAACCCGCAAATCTACCAGTCAATTTGTATGGCGATGTGACACAAATGTAGTATGTGGCTTCTTTTAGCACTTTTCCTTGATCGATGAACTTCGTAAAATTAATCTCTTGGAATAATTTGAAATAAATGAATATGTATTGTGAGAAGTCCAATTGTGTTATCATATCAACAAGATGCCCTTAAAATTCAAATTGGTCGTTGTTATGCTTGCGGTGATAGAATTTAAAAAAACTTTGTTTTGTTTCCTTCATTTTTAAAAAAATAAGCGATTTAACATCCTTTGATAATTTTATGTAATTAAATTGTACAATATCAACATTTAATATTAATAATTTAGTATTTGCAAATAATGTTTGTAGATAATGTTAGATAGTTTATAGGGATGACCATCCGTAAACAATCGAAATCTTGAGCCCACCAGTCCTAGAGTCCGTCTGTCAATTTGTATATCGCGGAACTCCGAGTGTTGTTTGGAGGACACAGGACAATAGAAGTGAAATGCTGAGCCAGCCAGCCCACAATTCTGCCTGCCAATTTGTATATCGTAGAACTCTTAGTGCTATTTGTAGGGAACATAGCAATAGAGGCCCAATTTTGAGCCGGCCAGCCCGAGAACCCGCGATCCAAAAAGTGGCTAAGTATGGAATGAGGGATCCGTACCTACTTTATAAAATCTCATGTCCATACTTTATAAAAGTACATATTTAGTATGTATTACTCGTTTCTCAGAAAATTTCTAGGTGTGGAAGTTGGCGGATACACGTGTTCATATTTCCACTTATTTTTATATCACCAGCCCAACTGACCGCTTCCCTATTTCATATTGTACAAACTTTTTGGATCGCGAGTTTCCGAATATGAGAATTTTTCTTTTAAATTGTACAGTATCAATATTTAATATTAATAATTTAGTATTGAAAATATTTTTTTTAGATAATGTTAGATAGTTGATAGGGATCACCATTCGAAAACAATCACAATCTTGAGCATGCCAACCCTGGAGTCCGTTTGTCAATTTGTATATCCTAGAACTTTGAGTGTTGTTTGGAGGACACATAACGATAGAAGTGCAATGTTGATCCAACTAGCCTGCAAGTCCGCTTGCCAATTTGTATATCGCGGAACTCTGGGTGTTATTTGTAGGATACAAACCAATAGAGGCCCAATTTTGATCCCGCCATCTCGAGAACCCATGATCCAAAAAGTGGCTAAGTATGGAATGCGGGATCCATACATGCTCTATAAAATCTCATGTCCATACTTTAAAAGAGTACATATTTAGTATGTATTACTCATTTTTCGGAAAATTTCTAGGTGCAGAAGTTGGCGTATTCACGTCTTCATATTTCACTTACTTTTATATCACCAGCCCGACCGACTGCTTCACTGTTTCATAGTGTAATAAATGAATATAAACTGTGCGAATTCCAATTGTGCTATCATATCAACACGAGGCCCTTAAAATTCAAATTGGTCATTGTTGTTCTTGCGGTGATAGAATTAATATTATTTTTTTAAATAAGAGATATAACATCTTTTAATAATTTTATGTAATTAAATTGAACAATATCAATATTTAATATTAATAATTTAGTATTTGAAAATAATGTTTTAGATAATGTTAGATAGTTGATAGGGATGACCATCTGTAAACAATCACAATCTTGAGCCCGCAAGTCCTGGATTCTCTCTGTTAATTTGTATATCGCGGAACTCCGACTATTGTTTGGAGGACACAAAACAATATAAGTGCAATGTTAATCCAGCCAACCCACAAGTCTACTTGTCAATTTTTATATCGTGGAACTCTGGGTGTTATTTGTAGGGACCAGAACAATAGAGTCCCAATTTTGAGCCTGCCAGCCCGAGAACCCGCGATCCAAAAAGTGGCTAAGTATGGAATGAGGGATCCGTACATGCTCTATAAAATATTATGTCCATACTATATAAAAGTACATATTTAATATGTATTATTCATTTCTTGGAAAATTTCTAGGTGCAAAAGTTGGAGGATACATGTGTTCAGATATCCACTTACTTTTATATCACTAGCCCAACCGACCGCTTCCCTGTTTCATATTGTACAATTTTTTTGGAACGTGAGTTTTTCTTTTAAATAATATATTTAACATCCTTTAATAATTTTATGTAATTAAATTGTATAGTATCAATATTTAATATTAATTCTTTAGTATTGAAAATAATGTTTTTAGATAATGTTAGATAGTTGATAGGGATCACCATCACAAAAATCACAATCTTGAGCCCGCCAGTCCTGGAGTTTGTTTGTCAATTTGTATATTGTGGAACTCCAAGTATTGTTTGGAGGACACATAACAATAGAAGAGCAATGTTGAGCCATCCAACTCGTAAGTTCTCTTGTTAATTTGTATATCACAAAATTCTGGGTGCTATTTTGCAATGCACGGAACAATAGAGGCCCAATTTTGAGCCCGCCAGCCTGAGAACCCGCGATCCAAATAGTGGCCAAGTATGGAATGTGGGATCTGTACATGCTCTATAAAATCTCATGTCCATAGTTTATAGAAGTACATATTGTACAACTGACCAACCGCTTCCTCGTTTCATATTGTACAAAAATTTTGGAATGCAAGTTTTCGAATATGCGATTTTTTTAAATAAGATATTTAACATCCTTTAATACTTTTATGTAATTAAATTGTACAATATCAATATTTAATATTAATACTTTAGTATTGAAAATAATGTTTTTAGATAATGTTAGATAGTTGATAGGGATAACGATCGTAAACAATCACAATCTTGAGCTCACCAGCCTTGGAGTCCGTCTGTCAATTTGTATATCACAAAACTCCGAGTGTTGTTTGGAGGACATGAAACAATAGAATTGCAATGTTGAGCCAGCCAGCCTGCAAGTCCGCCTGTCAATTTGTATATCGCGAAACTGTGGGTGCTATTTGTAGGACACAGAACAATAGAGGCCCAATTTTGAGCCTGCCAGCCCGAGAATCCATGATCCAAAAAGTGGCTAAGTATGGAATGTGAGATCCGTACATGCTCTATAAAATATCATTTCCATACTTTATAGAAGTACATATTTATTATGTATTACTCGTTTTTCGAAAAATTTCTATTTGCGGAGGTTGGCATATTCACGTGTTCAGATTTCACTTACTTTTATATCACCAACTCAACCAACTGCTTCCCCGTTTCATATTGTACAAAATTTTTGGCTCACGGTTTTCCTAGGCAAGTTACTAGATATGCAGGTTCAATATTGTGTTTCCATTGTTCCGCCGCCTACAAACAACACCTTGACTTCCACGATCTACAAATTAGCAAACAAATTGAAATAAAAGAATAAATACTATACGAAGTCTAATGGAACAATCATATGAACGAGAGAACATTAAAATTCAAATTCGTCATTGTTATACTTGCGATGAAGCTAACAGTAAAAAAACTTATTTTCTTGTAACTTTTCGATGCTTCTCTTATACAAACAGATCCTTGAAAATATAAACATCACTCACTATATCTATTCCTTGATTGAAGAACCTATTAACATGTTTAATGCACTCCATAGTTACTGTTAAGTCCATCAATGGTGCTTTCTTACAACAATTCTCGCTTCTGAAAATTGCCATCTGCTTTCTCTTTTGCCCTCTGCTTTCCGTTTTTTTAATTACTCATTTTTCGAAAAATGTCTAGGTGTGGGATGTGGTGAATTCATGTCTTCGGATTTCCATTGTTACTTTTATATCACCAGCCTGACTAACCGCTTCCCCATTTCATATTGAATTTTTTTTTTGAATAGCGGGTTCCCGCATAGGCGGGTTCAACATTGTGTTTCCACTGTTCCGCTGCCTCCAAATAGCACCCATACTTTTGCGATTTACAAATTAGAAAATAAATTCCCCTTCATCTCGTATGATTTCTCTTTATGTTTACTTGGTCCTTTTTCTAAATGTCTCATGCTTTTATATACAACACCTGAAATTCAGCAATATACAAATTTCCCTCTCGACATTGCACTTCCATTGTTCCCCTATGCACAAACAACACCCAAAATTACGTGATATACAAACTGATGACCAATATATGTTAATGAGATGAAATATGACCATTGGCCCCTCATATCTCCTGGGTATATCTTCTGACCCTTTTTTTTGTAACCCACCCGACCACTTTCCATACTTAGACATTTCTTGGAATTTGTTTCGCGGGTTGGCGGGTGGACGAAATGTACAATGCTTGGTCGCTCTTCGCCATCACCACTACCTTTGTAATTATTTCCAAATATACAATTATTAATCTTTAATGCTAGTAGTTCATCCTGCAGGAACCGTTAAGATTGTCATTAATGTCCGGAAGGCCGGAGAAGATTTGTCATTACTATGAATTAAACCAAGATTTGTAGAGAAGAGTGTTATCCTTTCAAAGTATTCATTTCAAACATGATGCAATCTATTTTGTGCGTCGGTTGATTGATAACTTTAAGAAATCTCTAATTCTTAATCACTCTTTGTCATCACCGCCACCTTTGCACTTTTTTCTAAATATGCAATTAGTGAGATTTAATGGTAATAACTCATTGTGCATGAACCCTGGAGATTGTCATTGATGAACGAAAGGCTCAAGGAGATATTCCATTGATACCCATTAAACCATGATTTCTTGAGGGTTATATTATCCCTCCCCAATTTTCATTTCAAACATCGTATGGAGAAAACAAAATATCTTGTTAACTTATGGCATCGGTTCTGTCCAGATAGAGTAAACACATTCGGTCATAATGGTCAGAGGTTCTAGTATTCCAGGGCATATTCTTACTACTCATCTCCCTCCACCCAGGGGAAAATTAGGATATGGTCCCTTGGTACACCGAGAGATATATTTGAAGCCAAATAATTCCAAGGCAACCTTGCCTACTCAGAAAACCTGCCGAGTTGTATTAATGGTTGGTGCAGAGGTTGATGTCATGGATTCCGAGCCGGAAGAAGATGATTTGATGGGCAATGATATGACAATGGATGATGGCAATGCAGAGACTATTCCCACTCATGTGCCCAAATTGAAATCAACCATAACGGACGGAACTTCCCAGCTCAGTGATGGCAATCCTGACAACACCAAAAGAAAGAGTTTTAGAAAATAACCGATGTTGATCGCAATAGTCGCTTTGCAACTCGAAAGTAGGAATTCTAGAGGTCCAAATTAGTCCGTTCTGGGTGGAATAATTTCATTGTAAGGAAATGATATGTTGATTCTCCTAGAGATATATTTCAAGACAAAAAAATATTCAATTGCGGGACAACTGTCCTGTTCTCTGGATATACAATTAACATCTTTGAGAATGAGGACCAGAACACCCATTGGTGAAAGAAATATTTCTACTAGTCATCTCCTTCCACCCAGAATGGACTAATTTGGGCTTCTAAAATTGCACGTGCAACCTGTGTTCCTGAAGTTTTTTCAACCATGGAGAGGCAGTTCCTTGGTGTGTCCTAACTTTCAGTTAAGGAATATTCCATTTTCCCTGCAATGTTTTTGGTCTTCTTCCTCACAGAAATCTTCTAAGAACTATCAATTTTACCACGGGATGATCCATTGAGGAGAAAACTACAAGGATTTCCTAAAAAAAGGCATGGTAATCAGTTTTGTATGCATGTTGAAGAGAATCTCAATAGCTCCTGCATACTGTGGATCTTGTGCCTATGTTTTTGGCAGATACATTCAATGTTTTGGCCTAAAGAACTGGGTCCAATTTCTAAGGATAGATGTACAATACTCGATGTTTTTTTTTTTAAATGGATTTGTTATTAAAAAAAAATTCCTTGGAGTCTTCGTTGTTGCTTCTTTTCTAGATTTAACGCCTCTTCTCATTGGCATGGTTCGGTGGCCTCGTAGTTCTTAGATATTTTATTTACTTAGGTAATATGTTCTAAGATGGAGAATCTAACAATTATATGACAATGTACCATGTCGATCCACCAAGCTTTGATGCAAACAAAAAATGGATTACACACAACTTCAAACCAACGTTCAATTCTATTCGCAATGCATATAGAACATAGCAATACCAAATTAAAATGTTGTTGTAAAATCGTCATTCTTGTTTCTAGACATGCAATTATTAAGCTTTAATGCTAACAACCCATAATGTAAGAAGTTTAATAATTAAGTTAATATGTTATGGTCATGGAAGAATGTATCAAGAACACACTTACACCCACACATTGCAATGAAATCTAATCTTCAACAAAGCATTTGCTGACAATTAGTAGAAAATGATGGTTTTGCAACATGTTGGGCCCCAACAACTCCCCTTATATTTTTACAAAATTTAAAGGGCCCCTATTAAAATATTGATAATTATAATGAGCTACAGAATCAACCTTTTCAAATAATTTCATTCCTTGGCTTGCTTTGAGACAAACTTAAGACATTCTCTTTAGTATGAGTCATTTATTACAAGAGTATATGTCAAAAGTTAAAAACGAGCATAAAAATCTCAATTTAAACAAAAACGTTAATTTTTTTTAATGTTTGTTTAAATTATGATTATGTGTTTATTCTTTTGATCATTAGCAAGTTTGACTATTTTGAATAATGTGTTCAATACTTCATCAAATAATATCTTGGTTGGTTTGTCATTTTCATGAAATCATTTGGTGATATTAATTAATTAAATTATTTTTTCATTTTGCATCTCATAATAATAATAAAAAAGAATTATCTATGATTTGTTTGATTTTATTCTCTTCTCCATTAACTTGAAGCTTCTAGAATTAAG
>SNQJ01S0226331.1:0-14619 GCA_010110895.2 Picea sitchensis | reverse complement strand
CAGAAGATAAGGCAGTTACCTTTCTGAAGGCTTTAAAAACTCATTATTTTTTGTAATCAAACATCTGGGCCTGGGGCTGAAGGTGGACAACTTATACATGAATTTGGACGGAACATATGTTTACATTTATGCTTTAGCTATCTCTAATTGTTGTTTTTGTTTATGGTTTGTTTATCTTGATAATTCGATAATTGTTGATAGCTTTTGTCTTCACAAATTATTATGTCGTCAAGATAATTTCTTTTAATATAGTCTACATTTTGATGCTTTAGTTATTAAAAATAGTGATCGCTCGTTCAATTCAAATGATAAGGTTTATCTTTAATTTTGTTGAATGATTAAAAGAAGGTTGTTACAGTTGGATTTATCTTATGTGTAATTTCTTGCAATCACAAATATCACCATTATTATTTGTGTTTTATCGTTCTGTCATTAAAATCCAACAGTCAATATATTGTTTTTCATTTATTTCGAATAGTGTAAAGGTTCACTGCAGGTTTATCTCTTGGACAGGCTGGATGGATGTTTCATGATCACACATACATTGGATGCATGCTGATTAACTCATTAATAGGTTAGCTTATTTATTTTATCGTTTGTTTGTTTTCAAAACCCTTATACGTGGTCTGGTTTTGACAGTCTACATATTCCTGTTTCATAGTATATTTTGATATTTAATCTTATAGATAAATAAAGATAAAAACAAAAAATAGCTTATTTTGCTTTCTTTATCTACTTTCGTCAAAAGACTCATCTATTCATAGAGGTTGTTACAGTTGGATTTATCTTATGTGTAATTTCTTGCAATCACAAATATCACCATTATTATTTGTGTTTCTTTTATCGCTCGGTCATTAAAATTCAACATTCAATATATTGTTTTTCATTTATTTCAATAGGTGTAAAGGTTCATCAAGAAGCTTATCTCTTGGACAGCTGATGGATGTTTTATGATCACACATACATTGATGCATGCTGACACCTATTAATAGTTAGCTTATTTATTTTATCAAGTTGTTTGTTTTCAAAACCCCTATAATGGTCCGGCTTTTGACAAATTACATATTCCTCGTTTTCATAGTATATTTTGATATTTAATCTTAAAGATAAATAAAGACAAAAACAAAAATAGCTTATTTGCTTTATTTATCTACTTTCATCAAAAAAGAGCCATTTTTACATTGATTTTAGTGAGTTTAGATTAAAACTCACAACTTGTATATATTTCACATAAATTAGATAAACAGATCCTCATATTGTAAATATTATTTTAAAATAGTTATATAGATACATGCGATGTACATATATACACCAAGTAGTTAATTGCTAGTTTACTCTTTTTCTTTTATTTTGTTTCTTTTAGGATCAAGTAGATTGTCCAACTAGCCATTAAACCCGCCGAGAGACTCATTCCAAACGCCTTGGTTTATTTAGACAACCCTAGACCGACTCGTTTCCAATTGACTGACTATTTTGCCCGGCCAACAAGACCTTTTAGTTCTTTGAAGATGAATCAATAGTTCTTTAATTTATTCTCCTAATCCTTTAATAAAGTTCACTATTTCATCAACCCCTAAAATAAGCAACAATATCTTCATCTTCCTTCATTTTTAGTTGTTCAAATTGACCTCTATAAGTTTGAAGCTTGGTCCCTTTGACTTTGGCATCTCCTTCGGAAACATTTTGAATTTTTTCCCAAATATCCTTTGCATAGTCACAATGCATAACCTTGAAATATATTGAACTAAACAGACCACTTAGAATAGCATTTTTAGTCTTTGAATTGTTTTCAAAGGAGTTTCTTTCCATCTTTATCTATTCGGAGAGTGGTAGGTGCCTTGTATATGCCTACTACTATTTGATAGACATCAAATGCATATGCTTGCACAAAAACATGTATCCTTCGCTTCTAGAATGCATAGTTTTGACCATCAAACAATGCCATTCCATTCTTAGTTTTGAAATGAATAACCTCGCCCGATACCAATCTTGTTGAAATACTAAGAGGGGGATTGAATCATTATGCATTTTTTACCATTTCAATCACAACATGTAAGCATTAAATTTATCACTTATGATTCCATTCAATATATTGTTGCATTTAAGATAGCATAAACATATAACCACATATACACAATACATAAGAATTTTATGTGGAAACCAAAATGGGAGAAACCACA
Organism: Picea sitchensis; assembly: GCA_010110895.2. Taxonomy (NCBI): domain Eukaryota; kingdom Viridiplantae; phylum Streptophyta; class Pinopsida; order Pinales; family Pinaceae; genus Picea; species Picea sitchensis. Next base: position 12,439 of record SNQJ01S0226331.1, on the reverse strand, counting down.
TGTAACATTTCCTTTATATATCAAAGATTACATTCATAGGAAGTACCAACTAGAAGGAGGCACTAACTCCCTAAGGGTCTTGACCAAGTTTTTTAGATCCTTGGTCATGTTTGACTCACTTTTGGGACTTAGAAAGGATGTCGAAGACAGAGCTATCACGTATGCGGGAGATCATGATCTCGCCCTTTTAGGGATTTCCTGGGTTTTGGGCCATAACGGTATGGGAATGTCGATCCATGGGTTTACTCATGTTTAGGCCCTTTTGCAATGTATAAATAGAATTTTAGGCAATGTAAGAATAGAAGAAGTCTTTTTGGTACCTTTCTATGATAAGATAAGTTCTAAGTGAAAGTGTGGATTGTAGATGCTTCGTGCATAATGTGTGAGACTGGTAGAGCTAAGTGCAAGTGATTGTAAGAGATTGATAAGAGTCTTAGTGCTATAACCTATCCTGGGGAAGGAGGATATAGCGAAAAGCAAGAGCTCCTGCCATATGCAGTAGGATCCGTGGCTCAGGGTATGTAGAAGATTGATAAAAGATAATAAATAAGAAGAAGAGTTGGTGGACGTGAGTTCCTGATGGGGGTGAACCACGATATCCCGGTTGTGATTTCTTTGTGCTTTATGGTTGTTCTTGTTTATGTGATTAAATGCTTAGTGCATTGATATATTCTTAGAAGAATCTAATATGATAGCTTAGTGCTAAATAATGTGAATGAATGCTAGATCTAATCTATAAAGGATGTTCTGTTCTTGAATATATCTGACTGCAGGAATATTGCAATGATCTATGATTAGGGTTTTTACTGCAAAGTATATACTGGTTAAATACTAATGAACTCAGAATCATGCTCAGGAATGTTTTGTAATCACAAATCGTCCTAGCTAAATTTGGTGTACATATGAGTCCTCAGAATCCACCCCTCGCCTCTTACCTGGGTGTGAGACTTCATCTACTTCAGAGGGGTTGCCTCTAGCCAAGAGTTAGGGTTTTGCTTGGTGCTCTAAGTGTTGAACCCTAGTTCCGCCTCGTACAACAAATGGTTTATAGTAACTGAGTTGGGAGATGACCTACCCAACCTCGCTGCATGTTAAGAACCAAATATCAATATAAGCATAGAAAACTCCTATCAAGTACTCAACTTTGAAAAAGAGATAATTTCTCAGATAATAAGCCTCTTCGAGGAGTGAAAACTCCTTTTACCCCACATAAATGTTCAAGTACAATATGATTCAGATCGAAAATGTCTCCTTGGTATAGGAGACTAGGAGGTATAATTACAACTAATGGAATAAAGACTACATAAATAAAATAACACATTAATGTAATATGTCCCAATTAAGGGTAATGAGCCAATATTAGGGCTTAACATGCCTTCTGCTTGAGACAAGTGTTGTCCACAAACACTTGAGTAACTCTAGATGATGCTGTAGAGCAAAAGACTCATCTTCCAAGTGAAATCTTCAGTCGATAAGCCCATTTAATGAGATACTCCTAAATGGATCTATTCCTTTAGTCAAGTAATTCTTATGTGATGGATTCGTGCTCCAATATGATTTTTCCTCCTCAATGTTTTGAAATAGTTTTGAACTCGATCTTGTCACCTATAACCTTCTTTTAAGCATGAAACATGAAAACTCTGGTGTACCGAAGATACAGAAAACCCACCTATGCCATATACCAATCTTTTGCAACACCTTATAAGGGACATAGTACTTTGCTGATAATTTTATCCTTCTTGGCTTGCTTTTGAGGACATCTATTCTCTGTATGGTTGTAGTCTTAAAAACACCCAACTCTTACTTCAAACTTCTTTCACTAATGATGTTGATCTGCTTGTTGTTTCATGCAATTTGTTACATGGTTAGGTTGTCCTTTAAAATTTGCAGAACTTGTTGTTCTTGATGATCTTCCACTGTTTGAACTTTAGATTTTTATTTTTAGAGAAGAAGTGATGGAAGGAGGGTGGTATCCATAGAGTGCCATAAATGGTGTCATCATTTTGTTACAAGATGAAGGAAGTGTTATACCACCATTCTCGCCAAGGGCAACCATTTGAACCATTGTGTTTGTTTATCGAGAAAAGAAACGGAAGGCTTCCAAATATTTGTTCACTATCTCAAGCAGGGTCCATCAGATCGAGGATGATAGGACGAGCTATGATTTCTCAATTGAGTACCCAAATAAGAAAATAATTGTCCAAAAATTTCAAAGGAAGATGGGATCATTACTTCACAATAATATTTTGGGTCACATGTATCTTTGAGCTATCTCCATGAATGGTAAGTAACCTACTAGATTTGAAGGGACGAGATAGTGCACAAAAGTGTGTGTACTTAGTCACCATCAACAATCACCATGATGACACTCTTTCCTTCCTGCACTGACATAACTCGTGATGAAATCCATGGAAAATCCTCCCAGCTACTGACTCTGATGGATAATGTTTGTAAAATACTTGGGGTCTTACTTCCACCTTTTATTTTGTTGGCAAAACCAAACATTCTCACACAAACCTTTGCACATCATTTTTAAGGCCATCCCAAAAACATCCTTCTTGACCCTATGGTAGGTTTTCAAAATCCTCGAGTGCCCTCCCCATTGAGAGAGAGGTGTGAAATTCCAATAGCAACTTTGATCTCTAATTAAATATCTCCAAGATATTCTTCTGACTCAGAAAAAGAGAAGGAAATGCTACTTGTCTCAGAGGTAGTAGATAAACCTCAAGACCTTGAGCTCGGATACCATATGTTAAGAACCAAATATCAATATAGCATAGAAAACTCTAGAATAAGTATTCTCAACACCTTTGAAAAGAGATAATTCCAAATAATAAGCTCCTTCGTGAGGGGAAACCTCCTTACCCGTGATAAATGTTCAAGCACAAGATGATTCGGTACTAAAATGTCTCCTTGGTATATATAGGACTAGGAGGTATAATTACAAATTCTAATAGAATAAATCCGCCATAAATAAAATAACTTTTACTAATGTAATATTCCCAATTAAGGGGTAATGAGCCAATATTAGGCTTTAACAACACTAGTTGATGCAATTTAAGCTCTTCATCACAAGCACATGAAGAAACAGAACATGCCACAGAGGCACTAAAGCAAGTGCAAACAATAGTCATAGAGAAACATCGAGTTGCACCGCATAGGCGTTTCTCTCCAAACAAAGTTTTGAAGAGGAGAAAGCACAAAACAAAGAAGATAAAGAAGAGCGCTTTGCTCACGTAATAACTCGAAGTCAAAGAAGTAGTCAACATAACACTTCACTCTATGACATTCATAGAAATAAATGTAGAATACCGAGTTAGGAACCAAGTAGACTAGCTCGCTGAATCTATCTAGAAGCTACAACAAATAATAACATACCTAGAGCTCTGCACAGTGCCCAACACCCCACAAGATGTACGAGATCAAAGAGAAGAAAATTCTTGAAGAGCTATATAATCAAGGCCCTCACCATGGAATGTAAACAACTGCGATCAAGTGGCCGACCTATGAGCCACTCACTGAGGATCCTCAATTGAAGGCACTGGAGTCACAAATCTAGGAGGTGAAGCAGCAAGCATCTACAGTGAAAGCACAATTGAAGTTGCTTACTGTCATTGAGAAGATTAAGAGGTCATAGGAACAACATGTAGTCTAGCAGTAGGTTACTTCCATCCAAATAAAGGTTATGGAAGTGGCACAGAGACTCCAGCCAGTGCATGATGAAACTTGCATACTTTTTGAGTAGATTGAAGGCCGAGGCGCAGGGTTGGAACAAGTATTCATTGCAGTTGAACAATGTTTGGAGGTACCTGTCAATGAAGCAGTTATCAAAGAGTTTTCCAAGAAGGAGGCCTTGGCAAAATTAGTTGAAGCAACTCGAGTTAAGATCAAGGATTTTGAAGCAGCTACCTAGATCAGAGTGAGTCGATGTGAGTCGTGAGTGTTGGGGGTTTGTTGTCCCTTGACCAAGTTTTGAGGATCCTGGGTCATGTTTGATCACTTTTGGGACTTCAACAGTCAGCCAAAGGTGGAGCTTGAAATTGAAGTGGAGACGTAGATCTCAACCCTTAGGATTTTGGGTTTTGGGCTATGGGTCGGTGTGGAATGTCGGCCCATGGGTTTACTCCTGTTTAGGCCCTTTGCAATGTATAGATAGAATTATAGACAAGGTAATAAAGGAGAAGGTATTTTTGTACCTTGTTAAGTGCTAAGTGGTAAGTGCAATTATGGATTTTAGATGTTTTGCATACCGTGTGAGACTTGTAGATCAAGTGCAAGTGATTATAAGAGATTGAGTAAAAGATTTGTGCAGTAACCTAGCTCAGGGAAGGAGAATCTAGTGAGGTGTGCACATCTCATCTTATGTGAGTAGGATTTTTTGGCTTTGTTCATGTAGAATATTTAAAGAAGAAGAGTTGGTGGACGAGTCTCGTGTCAGTGAACCATGCATATCATGTGTTGTGGTTGCTTTGTGCTTTATGGTTGTTCTTTATGTGATGAAATGCTTAGTGCACTGATATATTCTTGGAAGAATCTAATATGATAGCTTAGTGTTGAATAATGTGAATGAATTCTATATCTAATTCATGTTGATGTGCTTAGTGCTTGAATTATATCGATCTCGTGAATATTACATGTTATGTGATTAGGTTTTTATTGTGGAGTAGATATTGGCTAAATACTAATGAACCGGTGAACGCTAAGTTCTTCAGAAGGTTTTGTAATCACGTGACGATGTCCCAACTAGGTTGCAGGCATATGAGTCCTACAACCACCCTCACTTACCAAAGCACTTCATCTCGGGCTTAATAAAAGTTGCTCCAAAGGCTCAGAAGTCAGGTTTTGTTGGTGCGCTTCTTGAGCATTTAACCCTGGTCTCATCAGGCCATCAGCCTTTATGTACTTTGTATTTCAACGAACCTTGGACCCTACATTCCCTAACTATGTCATAATGGCTATCATTTTACATTAGATGGAAATGCCATTTTCAGCGCATAAATTGTGTATCACTTCATTCCTGATGCTATTAGCTGGACCTTTGATCATTTCTCCTTTGCAAATGGATGAGGTGGATCTTGTTCTAGATCTTGTATCGATAGTCCAATCATATTGTTCACATGATTTCTTGATGATACTTTACCTTCAAATGAAGCCATATTAGAGGCCATGTATGGTCCCGACAAGCCTTGGGACAATATGCATCATCGCTCTTATTTCCTTCAGCATAAATGTCATATGTATCAAGTTGAACTATGGTGTGAATGACTATCTCACTCAGAGTAGATAGTTTTTCATGTCGTAGTTCCACTTGATGTGCACTGCATTTATGCCGAAGGAAACATGGCTAATATTTCTCCCACCGGTCAGGATCAACATCAGATTCCCTCGAAAAAAATTGATGAATGTATATATCGCGACGGTCTCAAGATGAAGAAATTCATATCTACATCGCATCTTCTTCAAAGAATTTTGTGATGTATTCATTTGGTCATATGAAGAGATTCGTGATCTAATTCTAATTTTTTGAAAATGATATTAAAACCTATCTAGATGATAAACCTGCTCAACAACATCTTGTTGTCAATCCTAGGAAGGCCTCTTACTATTAAGGCGCAGAGGTAGAGAAGCTACTTAATGCTAGCTTCATCTACCCGGTTCCTTTGACTAAATGGGTGTCCAAACTGCTCCCCGAATGAAAAATAAGGAACCATCCATGTATATATGGATTTTCGAGACTCTGAACAAGGATTGTCCTAAAGATAACTTCATGACTCCTTTCATTGATCAGATTCTTGACGAGTGAATGGGAAGAGAATTATTTTCTTTATGGATGGATTTTCGTATAATCACTCAGACCAAACCCAAGGATCAACATAAGATGACGCTATTTGTCCTTGGGGTACTTTTTTACCACCGAAAAATGACTTTTGGCCTTAAAAACATTGGAGAAACCTTCCAACGGGCCATGACCTTTGATTTCAATGATTCAAGCATATTGAAGCTACCTAGATGATCTTGTTGCTCACTCCCACAAGAGAGTATATCATTCCACTCACCTTCAACTAATATTTGAGATATGTTGTTACTACCGCATTCGGTTGAACCCTCACAAGTTTATATTTTTGCTTAGGTCCGGGTTGTATTTTAGATTCTTAGTGTCCGGATCAAGGGATCATGGTAGATCCTATGAAGGTTGAAGTAATGAGTTGATTGCCTCCCCATGCAACATTCAACAACTTCAAGGCTTATTGTGGGAAGGATAATTTCTTGTGCCGGTTCATAGTGAACTATGCCAATTTAACTAAGGATTTCACATGCATCTTTGAAGAAGGATAATTCATTTATATGGGATGATTCCATTCAGAATCCTTCGCCAAGCCCTTCTTAAGAAATCTTGAAGCCTCCGTACTCACGCTGAAAGACTATTTTATTTATATCACATATGAAGTGGGACGGCAGTATGGTTCTAGTTCAGAGGATGATGAGCTCCAAAAAGAACATTGTCTATTATCTCATTTGAAACCTAGAAGGTCCTGAAATTAAATACTCATGAGAACTAGTCTTGGTCGTCAGACACGTGGGTTCAAATATTACGACATTGGTTATTGATCTTCGCTCCAACCAACCTCAACCCCAGAATTTGATCTCGATTTTGTTTGGCAAAGTCTAAGAAATCGCTAGTTTGCTGAGTTGATATCAAACTTCCCTAAACTAGATGAGGATATTTTTCATTACGATTCATTCGCAGATGAACATGTCTTCCTTATCTCATCTTTGTATCCTTGGTATGGAGACATTCTAATTTATCTTCAAACCTTGGAAAGGCTACCCTAACATCTTTTGAGAGACAATCGATGAAACATACGTCATTAGGCTAAAAAATACCTTATTATTGGTGACACTTTGTATCCTCAAGGAGTAGATAATATTTTACGTAGTTTCTTTGACTCACGAGGAAGTTGATTTTGTTCTCAATGACTATCATAGTGTCTTGTGGTCATTTATCCTCGGCCCAGACAATAAAAAAATATTGTGAGCCTACATTTTGGGTCACAATTTTAAATATTGTGTTGAAACGATCAAGAAGTGCCACCTGTGTCAGATCGTTTCTCGGAAGATGAGGGTACATCTTTCTCCCATGTTTCATGTTATTATCATTGGTCCCTTCACCAAGTGGGGGTATATTTCATGGAATTTAACCCATCTTCGATTGGGGGACACCAACATATTATCATGGTCATGGATTACTTCTATTAAATGGGTAGAGGCCATGCCCACCATTAAATCCAATGGTAAGATCGAATCATTCTTCGTATTCAACCAAACTATATCTCTGGTCGTAATCCCAAGAGATATCACATCGATCATGGAAGCTCTACTTTCTCAAATGAAATGTTGGAAGAGCTAGCATCCAAGCTTGGTTTTAAGCATGGTCATTCTTCCCTTATTATCCCCAGGAAAATAGACAAGTAGATGCGGTGAATAAATATCTCAAGACCATTTTGAAAAATAATGTCAATCAGAGTAAATCTAACCCAAGTACATGATGCTTTACCCCGCACTTGGGAACACAACTGCAAAGACTTCCACCAATTTCTCCTTTTAAGTTAGTACATGGCATGGAATCCATTCTTCCGATTGAATGTGAAACCCCTTCCCTCAACTTGGAAATTGATCTCGCATCTAAACACTTCTAATCTTGAAGAATGCCTCGTGCACCTAAAGCATCTCGATGAGAAACTACCAAGATGCCTCTACATCTATTGAAGAAAATAAGTGATGTTTTAAGGTTTAATATGATATCTTTATGTCCCCAAGAAGACATTGAAGATTAATTTGTTCTCCCCATCTACTAAGCCAAAGAACAACTCCTGGTGGGCAAGTTCAACCCCATGTGGAATGGTCCCTATATCGCAAGGTGTCTTAGAGAAAGGAGCCTATGACTTGGAAGATTATGAAGGGAACATGTTGGACAGTTTCTCCAAATGTACTATACCTTAAAAGGTATTACACTTGAGCCCCCAAGCTTGGGTGCATGACCTTTGTATACTAGTATATCTTAGTGTATATACATATTTTCCTTTGTGTCACCGGCTTACTTATTGAGCTTTCCCTTGGTTGGAAAATGTCAAAGAAATCTTCAATTTACTTAGGATTCACAGATGGTGTCAGTCATCATACTCGAAATGTAGCTTCCATTGCTTGGGTTACCTATTCACTCTAGGGAAAACTTGTGTCTTCAGGTGGCATTTTTTTTTGGAGCCATCAACGAATAATGTGTCTAAATATGGTGTTGTTATAGAGCCACATACACGACGCCATTTCACATGGCGTTTGGTCTTTAGAGGTTTGCTTGACTCCCAGTTAGTCATATATCAGTTAAAGGGAAATTTATTGTGAGATCCTTACTTACTCGACGATTCCTACAAAAACTTTTGAATGATACATTGATTTTCTTTACTTATAATCACATACCTAGAAGTTCTTAATCATGTATCCGATGTATATGCTAATTATATTTTTAGATTGGAATTTTTCACATAACTAAGCAAAGAAAACACATTCATGCATGTACAGATTGTAACATATATAAGTAAATCCAAAGACCAAAAATTTTCATATTCCATCCTTTCAAGTTCAAAAAATATGGTATCTTAGTACAAAATGGGGCTCACACCTCAAAAATAATACATATGGTCTAAGATATAGTATGATCTATGAATATACACCTATGGCACTCGATGTATCATGACAGTTACCACCATGAAATTTTATGATACGAAGAGTCGCACTCCATGTGCATGGGTACACCCACCACTTCTCATTGCATTGCCTCTGGTATATCCTCCTCTTGAACCATAGGAATCATGTGAGTCAATCGAGATAGGTTCTCCTACACATTTTGCATCACTCTCTCAAGATCTCCTCCCACGTGATCATCTCCTAGGCCCCTCCATTGATTTCATGGTAATCCCTCTCGTCATTACTTGACTTACATCCATAACAACGAATTTGTTAATACTTGATACTACAAAAATATTTGGTTTATTTTTATTGAAAACACAAAATATATATATATATATATATAAACATTTACCTAATACTGTAGTATGCATCTGGTGGAAAAGTTATGTTTGAATCCCCTTTGTATTTGATCCTTTCATAAGGGTAGTCGTCAATAGCTATGACCTTTCAGTGCAACCAAAAATATTGGACTGCTGTTGTCATTGATGTCAATGGTTTGATTGATTGATAAGTGATTGATTGATGTCAAAGGGGATTGATTGACTCCATGATTTATGTAATATAATATGTATTGTCCTTTGATAAGACGCATAGATGAAGATGGATTGACGAGTTTCATTGATGCCATGATGAATATGGATCATGGTCTCCATCAGTATATGATGCATTGTTGAAAAATGTACACGATCATTATTGTCTTATCATGATTGACAAGGTGCAATAAATGGATGAACTCCAGTATCCTCCTTAGGGTGAAAGCCCTCACTGGAAGACGCTTACTTGATTGAGTTATCCTAGAAGAAAGGTTGAGAACCCATGCTTGTATGGGAGATATTATTCAGATGAAGATCAAGGAAATTGTTGGTGAAACTATCCTAGATGGATAGTGCTTGTCATGCCATTTCAGAGTGGTATGTCACATAACTCCTCCTCGGTTTGAGAGTTATGGCCTTACGAAGATGAAGGACCCTCACACGAAGGCTTGAAGCCCCCAAAGTCAAAGAAGTCAAAGTGACCAAAAGAAGAAAATGATAAAATAAGGTGACAAAATCAAGAAGGAATATTGCATGGAAAGGTTAACCCTAAAAATAAGGAAATAGGTTATGACCTAGAAATGGGTTAATATTTATTTAAATGATAAATTAAACTCTGACAAATTCACAGGGATTATTTAAATAATCAAGAGAAGGAAAACCAAGAAATGATAAAGTAAGGGTGACAAAATCAAGAAGGAATATTTTAAATGTTAAAGTATTGAGAACTTTCATTTATGGAAAGTGGTTAACCCTAAAATATGAAAATAGGTTAAGTGACCTAGAAATGGGTTAAGGACCTAAAAATGGGTTAAGTGACCTAGAGTATGAAAGCATAAATAATATAGAAATGGTCTCTTGTAGATCATCCTTTTGTGGATCAATGGAGCTTCTTGTGGGAATATATTTGGAGTATTGCGGAGAGCTTTTGTGAGAGCTTCTTGAGCATTTTTGGTGTGGAACACTTGAGGATATTGAAGATCTATAGGTGACTGAGGCAACTACAAGCATACCTAAGCCGAATTTGAGGAAAGTGAATAAGAAAAGAATATCGAAATGCAAGGATAAATTATTTTGATGGTGCTTTCTAAAGTATGCTATTTACGTGTCATCTCACCATTTCGCTATAACTTTTTTTATATAATGATTCCGATCCCGAAATTTCTATGCAAGTGAGAAACAAGCATATATGGTTAAAAATTCAGCTTGTGGGTCATTGTATTTTGGGAGTTACACTGTGGAAAAATAGGGCTCAGGCTAGTCCCGAACTAGTCAAAATCAGGTAAGCTTCGGCTAAAACGTCATAAACTTATTCATAACAGATCCAAATTTAGTGAGACCAATTGTGTTGGTTATATTATAGTCTTTAGTATTCTCTGTACGTTTCAGATCTTATTCATAAATATTTTTGTAAAGGGGCACTTCTACAAGGTCGCTTCTAGAATACTGCATTCAGCACAGGTCATTTTTGCTATAACTCCTTTTCTAAGATGCGTTCCAAGTAGTGCCACTTGAGGAATTGTATAAAACACACGAATAACATTGTGTATCAATTTCTTGTGATCTTATTAAATACAGGCAATAAAGTTATGATTGTTTCCACTTAGGGTTAAAGTTGCTGACTAATCAAAACTAGTGATACGAGACAAGCGCTTGATGATTTATGTACATATTGATGAGTCATTGTTGATGGAGAAGTTTGAAACAGGATTGGTATATACTTGGTACATGATGGATTCACTTGTTTATGGTACAGGTTGATTATGTGTTACTGGGCAAGTTGGTGGCTTTGGTTGATGCTTTGTTTATGGTACAGATTGGATCATGGAGGATTGTTGCCTCTCATCTCAGTTGAGGTTGAGAATGCAAGTTGGAGTCCCTGTATAGAGCTGCTCCTTCAGAGATTTGTAATTTATCTGCCATGTTGATAAACCCCAAGGATTGTAGTCCGTAATAAAAAGAAAATTGTACATACATCTTGTGTTCTTTGTGTTCATTGTGGTGATGACTTGTTGATGATATATTTCTGATATATGTTGCTGATATGTGCTCACATATAACTGGTTATAAATGAAAACAATGGGTAATGAATAAATTTTGAATGCTAATTGATGAGTTTTTGTGCAAGAGGGAAGTGTTGGGAAAAAGAGCTCCACACTCATTCACCCCCCCTCTAAGTGTGGTAGGTGTGTCCAACAAAATATAACTCATCATTGTAGGGGGTTGGCACCATACCACCTCCTAGCCACCTCATCACGTCAGTCCACCGTGACATGGTTGGATCACGTTATCCATGTGGATTAATCTATACTCTACGGCTCAAGCCTAGAACCCTCTCAAATAAAAAACTACAAATAATGGATGTTTTGGATCATGTTGTCATTGATGCCAAAGGATTGATGTCGAAGGATTGATGTCAAAGGTCAAAGGATTGATATCAAAGGAATAATGTCTTGTCATAGTATATTGATGTAATATGTATTGTCCTTGATGTGAATGGATTTATGACAAGTGGAATTATAGTCATATGATATATGATGCATAGATGAATATGGATCAATGAGTTTTCATTGATACATAATGCATAGATGAAGATGGATCGATGTGGTTTCATTGATATATGATTGCTAACTAAGGAGTTTTGTGAAGGGGAAGATTTTTGAAAAAGAGCCCTAGACTAATTCACCCCCCCTCTCAGTGTGGTCGGTGTGTCCAACAATTGGTATCAGAGCGGGCCTTGACTATAAGCATTAACAAGCTTGGATAAAATACATGGACACACAAATGGATGATGAAGTTCCAATCCTTGATGAGGAAAACTATTCTACATGGAGAATATAAATGAAGGTGCATTTGAAGGAAATAAGAGAGGGTGTTTGGAAAGCAACTATTGGTGGATCAATTCCTTTGAAGAACAAGTCAAAGTTTGCATCTCAAAGGGAAAAAAAGAAGAATGATGCATTGGCTCTCAATACCATTCTTAGTGGACTCTCAAGTTCTATCAAAGAGAGCATGGGAAAATGCACTTCCACCAAGGATCTATGGCTAAAGCTAGAGGAGACATACCAAAGAAAAAAGTAAAACCTTAAAGACAACTCCATCAAGAACAATGAAGGTAAAGAATCTCCAAAATCCTATATTTGCAATGATTCTAAATGTGA
>SNQJ01S0226330.1:0-14619 GCA_010110895.2 Picea sitchensis | reverse complement strand
GCCATTGAAGAAGAAGAAGAGAGCCTAGCCATTGCTACACTCTTTCTTTCTTCTTCCCTTAAGCTAGTCGTACCTTTAAACTTCAAGAGGAAGAGGACGTCCCAGGCCTAGGTTATCTACACCTAGGCCGTTTTTCTTTTAGGGTTTGATGAAAGAGCCTTGCCTTTGCAACACTCTCCCTCTTTAAACTCTCTTGTCTTGATTTTACTTGTCTTTGGGCTAGTTGATTGCCGGGAAGGAGGAGAGAGCACGAGGCCTTGCTTAAGCAACACTGGAGTGAGCCTCTCTCCCATAGGGTTCTGTTTTTAAGGTCATGATATTGCAGCACCTTGAAACCTTTCCCTCTTGTCCTTTGAATCTCATCCCCTTCAACTTGTGCGTCCTTCACCTTTTGACTCCATAACCCTAGGCACTGATCTTTAGCCTCCAACGTTGAAGTGAAAGTGATTAAAACAACTCTCAAACTCTTATAAATTCAAACCCTAACTAATTACTAACCCTAAAAAGAGTTGACATCATCCTTGATTATTCCATCTTGACGCAGCAAGATCTCTTTATAGGCAATTGGATGATGGTTTAAAGCATTTATTGAATACGGGATTGATTTGACACACTGATTGCCACATCATCTTGGTATTTATTGATGAATTGATATTATTTCATTGTTGTACTAATAAACATTGATCTCGTCAATATCTATTGCTTATATATTGATATTAAATAGTCTATTGAAGTACTAACCCATTGAATCATAGCTTGCATATATATATATTGGTTTGCTTTGTTTCGGGGAGGTGTTCTTCTTTGGGCCTACACTTCATTATTGGTTGTTTAGCCGGACTATCTGTTTTGGTGGTGACCTGTGAAGGGGGAACTTTACTTTGACTATTAAATCTCTGCCTCTTCAAAACTCCAAGTTACCGGGGACGTCTCCCCTAGGCCTGACCTCCCTAAAGAGAAAGAACCTCCCCATCGTGGTGACATTGGGTGGGATAGGTTCCTGTTACGCCAATTTGGACTTCTACTTCATAGCTACTTGACCTAGCTACAAACTGTGCGATAACAATTACATAGTTTGTTAAGGGACATATTATTAGCAAAATAATTGCAATTCTTTCACTACAATTAGACATAAACAATACATTAAATCCAATTATAGTTTATTTTAGTTTGTTGCGTGTGCATTTAAAGAACCATTTTAAAAGCAAAACAAAACAAAGACTTCAAATTTTGCCTAGAATAATGGGCAAGTATGGTCTTCATTATTCCAAGTAATCGCATTACAATAAGGCCAACTAAAGTTAAGTTCAAAACATTTTGGATAGTTAATAGTAGGGCCAACTAAAGTTAATATGAGCTCGTTGTTTAATAGTGAAATTGTTGAATACACATCATGATATCCATTTTTGACATTCCACTTGTAATAGTCAATAACTATGCAACTATCATTTGGGTCTTGTACCTAGGGTGGTAGTATATCTATGTTAAAAGTTGTTTGAGCACTTAGTCTCTCTATTATCAAGTATGTTCTCTATAGTCACTAAGAGGTGCCTTTAATAATCAACTTCATATATTGAAATCACATGTTCTATATTTATATTTGTGGTGTACAAAAACTTTCATATTATAAAAATCATAATTTTGGATGATCTAAAAAGATTTTTCATTTTAAAGTCATTTGAACTAATTAAAAAAAAGGTTTGGGTGGATAGTTTGCTTTATTGAAGATTTAAAAAAAAAAAAAGTTTGGGTGGATAGTTTGCTTTATTGAAGATTTTAAAAAATAATAATATTTTACATAGTTTTCCATTCCATTGATACGATGCATACCGATCTTATCTATTTGTAGCATCACAATCATCCCCACCCATTTCGATTCCCTAGCCCAGGCAGTCACAGATATTGATATGCAAGATGACATTGTGTAAAAACGTTTTTGTTCAATACCTTCTAGGATTTATTTTATAATGATGAAAAAAGGTTTCATTTTGCTTTAGTAATTATAATGTTATATGGGAATGTGGTGTAATGGTTTTGCAGCGTTTTCCACCACCAACCACAGTTGGAAAGAAAGATGCAGATAAATGACATGTCAAGAATGAATGCATTCACCTAGAAGGGAGGAAATTTCATCTCTTACCTTTTATAATTTAGTTCAATTGTTTTCTCACAAAGATCTTGATCTTGACACTAACAAATGTCCAAAATTTTGTGATTTTATTTCATATAAGAGATATGGATGAGTTAAGGATAATTTTTAATTATAATTTTATTTAAGTTGTCTTTTGTTTTTTTTATTAACTAACTTTATTTTGGAATGGTGAATTTAAATTATTAATATGTTATGATTTGTCATTTAATTCTTTAAATATAAAACAAAATTATATATAGAGAGGGGTTTCTTACTAGTTTCAAGATAATTATTTATATTGTAAAATGTTTTTTATAATTAGACAATCTTCAAAATTTAAAAACTTGTTATTCCTAAATCATTATATGTGCTTTAATTTGATGAAATGTTTTTTATACTTAGAAATTTTTTGAAATTTAAAGACTTGTTATTCCTAAATCATTATTTATATCATTATGTGTGTTTTAATTTGATGAAATGTTTTCTATACTTAGAAAATCTTCGAAATTTAAAAACTTGTTATTCCTAAATCATTATTTGTGCTTTAATTTTAAAAGGTATATAGAAGTATATAATTAGATAAAAGTATTGATTTAAAAATTTAATAACAATTCAACCCAAATGATTTTATGTGATTTAATCCAAAAAGTATATAAAAGTAAATAATTAGATAAAAGTATTAACCTGGAGGATTAGGCTAAGTAATTATGAGTTGGATGTAAGTTTTTTTGTCAAGTTGGGGAGGTCGTGGGTTTGACTCTCTTGATCCCCTCGGGGTTAGATGTTTGGAGCATAAGCACCAACAATTTACCCTAGTTACCACCTTTTAATGAGGGTGAAGTTTTCAAGGGTTTCTCATGCATAATTATATGAAAAAAATTCTATAATTAACTACAATCATTTTCTAAAAGACTATGTACATGTGTTTTACTCATTCAAATTTAACGTTTCTTTTATAGCACCACATATAAATCTTATAAACAATTTGATTGTTTTATGATAAATTTGATATGAAGTTTAAAGTCAAAGTTTAATGGTCCTTGTTTTCTAAATCACATTGTAATTCAAATTTTTATGCAACATTAACTTCCAAATTTAAAATATGTTTAAAATAACTTAGAATTGACACTTAATATCACCATGTCTAAAATCAATCAAAATGAATTTAGAATTTTCCAAATTTAAAATAATTTTAAAATAACTTATAATTGAAACTTAATATCACCATGTATAAAATCAAATTGAACTTAGAATTGACACTTAATATCACCATGTCTAAAATCAAAATCAAAATCTGTTTTATTTATTTGACTTCCGTTACTTTGAATTGACACTTAATATCACCATGTCTAAAATCAAAATCAAAATCTGTTTTATTTATTTGACTTTCATTTAGCACGGGATGAAAGCAAGGGCAAGAATCGAGAATTGCCCGGTAATAAAAAATATTTTAATTTATATGAAACCTTTTGAATGGTCATTACCAACAAATATGTGTAATAAACACTGATGTTAAGGCATTAACATGTAATTAGGCTCACCCCCTTTGATAATTTGTGTATGTGTGTATACATATATGCACACCAATGTTTACTGAAAATAATGCATTTTGAAATATTAAGATAATTTTATATAAATTGTTTTAGAAAAATAAATTTGAAATTTCAAAGTAGTTAAGTTACTTGTAATAAAATAATTTGTTGACACTTTGACAATATCTACATATACTATGTGAATTATTACATAAAAGTTAATAAATACATTAATTTAGAGTCAAACCTAAATCAATTCAAATACAAATCTCAAATATTCAAATATTGGAATTATAGTTTGAAATATTTGACTCATTTTTCCATTGAAGTTCCATTGCCACAATCTTTGACTCATTTTCCCATTGAAGTTCCATTGCCACCTAATGTATGTAACAAACTCCATGATATTAAAGAAATAACATATACAGTAGGATAGTTCTTTTTTACACACCAAGCTTTATGAAAAATAATGCATTTAGAATATTTTAGAACGATTTTCAACATATTATTTATGGGATGTTAATTTAAAATTTTAAACTAGTTAAGGTAGAGTGACATATTATCCATGGATGTTAATTAAAAAATTTAAACTGGTCAAGTAGAGTGATGTAATATTTTGTGGATATTTTGATAGCATCCATATACCCTATTCCACATTTGTTTAGGTTTTGTATTTTTTATATTTTAATATAAGATGAAATAAACCCAAAGCAATTCAAGCACCAATTGTTAATATTGAAATTGCATAGTTTGAAGTCTCTTGGCTTATTTTTTCATGTTTGAAATTCTTAGATTATTCTAAATGTTATTCCATTTGGAATCAAGACAAAAATGATTGACCTTACATTATTCGTGTGATTATTATTTTTTATGTTGGTGGAATCGACAACTAGGGGGGGGTGTACTCATGTGACACGGGGTTGATTTTGACCGCTACCACTATAACCTCTACATGCCCCAAGCACGACACATGGGTAAGTTGAGATTCAATCCGATGACCTCACATAATGGAGTGCCTTAATAGTGCACTCCATCGTCGACTGATCTACACCCCAAGGACATTATTTGCATGATTATTATTAGCCTTTTGAATATGGATTTGAATTTTCAATGTTCAATTTTAGCTTTGTTTGTGAAGTAACACTAGAGTGATTGTGGAATGAAGCGTTTATCAAAAAATGATAAATTTATCATTAAGTTCATGGCAAGATTTATCAACTTAACACCTCCTCTTAAATGTGTGTACTTATTGTCATAATCATAGATTATAAATGTAAGTGTTTGATTGCTTTATATTTTAAAACCATTAAATGGAGTTTTCCCCAAGGAAAACCTTGCAAGATCCCTCTCTTCCCCTGAATGTTTGTATGGAGGGTGGCTTAATCATTATTAACCTACAATAGTTGCTACTAACCTCGAGCAACTTGATTAGAATTGAACCTATGACCAATGGCCTCCCCATTGGCAACATGCTTTTGGAGGATGGTTCAATTGAGTGAGCTAGCCCTTGGAGCTTTTTTTCCCAAGGAAAACCTCGTAAGATCCCACTCTCTTCCCTAGAATATCTTGATGGAGGGTGGCTCAATCACTAGCTGCAATAGCAACTAGTAATGTCAAAGGACTACCAAATCTGAACCTATAACCTATGGTCGCCTCATCAACAACATGAATTGGGCAGATGTTTCGACCAATTGAGATAAACCTTATGGCTTCTATTAAATGGATGTATGGCAATCCTTGCACTAAAATATTAAAATAATTGCATAGATGATAAACAAGCATTAACTTTAAAAAGATTTTCTTTTAAAAGTTGTTAAGAAAAATACAAGTTTGATATAAACTTTTGGGTAAGCATTTTCATAAATCAAAGATCATAGTGTAATCAACATTTAAGTTCATGGTGTAACTAACATGAAAGAACAAATTATTATGATCCAATCTTCTTTGACTATAAAACAAGTAAAAAATACAACTTTTTTTAGGAAACTAAAAGTACACAATATTTCATAAAGAAATTGACTACATGCACAATGCCTAATACCTAATGGCTAATTATGGAGTATGAATAACATTGTTAACCATCTTATCTTAACTTTCTTTTAATGCTTTATTTTTCTACGACTATTTTTTTATATTTTAATATGCTTTTCAAATACCAAAAATGTATTTGCTTCAAATTACATCATCTTACATAATATCAATTACATTGTTATCACTTGGTAATTTCTTTGTGTTGTATCAAAGAAATCCCAAGGTAACCACTAACTAAGTTTTAGGATTGGAAGCTAGCCCTTCCAACCTAGAGAGGGTTCTCTTTGAAACTCAGTCACTATAGCAACTGGGTTTTAATGAAGAACAAAGGCTATAGTATCATCGAGAATAAGGTTGAAAATGGGGTTTGGTTGGACAAGAATGACAATCTATTGGGCATGGAGTCACTTTCAAATATATCAACCACATAACCTTCAAGATCGGTTAATAGGAACATGTGCACTCAAAGGAAAGATACATGGCACCAGGATAGACATTTAAATTGTTGTAGTATAGTGGTGGAATAAGAAAGGCAATCTGATAAGAGTAGAACATTTAGCCAAGAATGAATTCTGCAACCATTTTCAAATTGAGAATGAAGTCTAATGAATGTAAATATATAGAGAACCATTTGATGAATTCCATACCCATTCAAAATAGAAGAATAGCATAACATCAATGCTTGAATGCCAGTGAAACATAGCATTACTCAAAATGAATTTTGCATTCACATATACTACATTCAAACATGAGGAAAACATTTAATAAATGAGACTGAATAAGAAATACACAGAGAATGCAAGACACCACAACATGAATCCTTGAGAAAATGCTCCAACACTTATGCTTGGATGGTTGTATTGACAAAAAGGTCTGATACAAAGGCTCTGGAATTTGCCTCAGGTCCCAACCCTTTACAAGTCCTTTTTGTCCAAATTTATAGAACCTATTACATTCTAAGTTCCAGATTCGAGCCTTATCTCCTTTTACTAAAAATAGTAAACCTTTACAAAGATGATGACTCATTCCAACTGGTCTCTAACTTTTAGGAAGAGGTTACAAAAAGGTAGTGACAGGTGTAACTCATCTCCTACTTTTTAGGATTCAGTTTTTACTAGGATTCCTTTAGCCATTTGGAAGATAGACAACACATGTAGATGAGGATTTATCCTCATTTAATGGTTCCATGTTGCCTTGATGTCGTTTCATCCATGTGAGGGCCAAAATTTGATGTATAAGCTGAGCTTGAGAAAAATCGAGAACTTTTGTAGCGTCCCTAGTTCAATTCTGGCCCCTGGTGTTGCAAAACTGGTAAATAGTCGGCTACAGAACTTTTGTAGCAACCTCCCCTGTTTATACACTGGGGATGCTACCAAAGTTTTGTTGACTCTGTGCAAACACAACGCAACCAGTTTCAAGCCAATTCTACTGTTGTATACTTCAAATTCCATGATGCAATTCCATCATTTATACTCTGCAAACCCTGTGGAAAGAAACATCTCCTGCACCGATTCTGATTCCATTTGCACCTTACTTGTGAATGCATTATACATTTTGTGTTCAAAATGCACACTTGACTCTTTGTTGAAGGACATACAATAATGGAGCCCAACAAGGGTGGCAACCTCTAAGGAAAGATTCAATGAAGATAAAATTTCTTGGAGTAATGAAAGGGAACTCAAGACCAATATGGTGTTACACATCAAAATTACTCACTTCAATAGTGTCGCAAGTGTCGTCATTACAAGTGTTGTAAGTGTCGCATCTTGTCTGCAAGTGTCGCATCTTGATCACAAGTGTCGCAAGTGTAGAAAACATCATACTGTCATCTTGCCTATGTCGTGCCTCTAACGACATCATAAGAACACTTAAGACACCTCAAAGACTAGTTTTGAAGAAGAGAAATCAGTTGACAAGAAGTGCAAGCCTTTTGCCATTGGAAAAACCACTCAAAAATGGATTTTGGAGAGGAGCGCTGCCCCCACTGTCAAGGAGTGCTAGCGCTCCCTGGGCCTCTTTGGGGGAGTGTTTGAGCGCTCTGTGCACCCTTTTGGGGGAGCGCAACCCTTTCTGAGCGAGTTTTTGGTTTGTTGGAGGAAATCAGGGGGCAATCCCCTCAATATCTAAAGGTAGTTGGGTTCGAATATTGGGTCAAGGCATGATCTTAGGGAAGATCCTCAACTGAAGGAGAAGAATCCCCAACTTATCCCAAAGATCTCTCAAGTGGTTGGGCCTCTCCAAGGTTATATAAGGAGGCCTCCTCATGGTGAAAGGGGAGTAGAGACTGGAGATTGATACCAAACTTATGATCATATAAGTGGTATTGACAGAAAATATTGGAGATAGGAAATTTATGATCTCATGAGTGAGATGTCATCAAAGCAATCAGTGTAGATTACTTGAGCAAAGGGGTTGGACAAGGAGAACTGGAAGAAGTTGATGCGCCTTCATCAAAGGATTGTAAGTACTTTTACTTGTTCTCATTAATAATCAATGCTTGGCCTGTTTCTTTCAAATTTATGTTCATTCCACATGAATTTGTCTGCAGTAGGTGGATCTATATTTGAGCTAATATCAATAGAGTAGGAAGTCCATTGTATCTTTGTTTGTTCCACAGGACCTATTAGGGAGCTCAGGATCGAAGCTCAGCTTGGACTTTGCAAGGACAAACGTCGTTAATAAGGTACATATCTTTCTTCTTCTCCTTCGTATGTTATCTTGATTAGATATAAAAGGATGTCAGTGTCCATGTTAAGCACGTTTTTGTCTTGGCCTTAGGAGTCTAGAGACTAAGAGGAGATCCACTTGTCCGCAGGGGGATTCACCTGTAACAGAAATTGGCGACTCCACTGGGGAGGAGCTCTAATTTTTGTTTCCATTCCCAAATCTTGTTTTGGTCCTTTGTCCACTTATTTGACCTTCTCCATACTGTCTTTGATTCTTAGATTTGTTTGATTGCCTCTTTATTTCATCATGATCACCCTGATTTGTTGAGCTTGTTTGTTTTTTTGAGTTTCTGGGCATTTTTCTGAGCTTTTGAAGCAAAGCGCTCCCCTGCCCTTGCTATCAGAGCGCCAACACTCCCTAGTGGTCTTACACAGAGCATTGGAACGCTCTGGTGCCCCTTACACCAGAGCGCTACGCCCTTTTTCTATAAAAAATCCTCTAGTTTTTCAATTCTTGGGTTCAGTTTTTGTTTTTTGCACTTGCTCGGAGTCTCATACTCTCAGTTCATCTTGGTATTGGCCTTCAACACCCTGTTTTCTAAGGATTGATCCTCTTTTGTTTGGGAAGTTGACATTTTTTTTTCCTTGCCTTGAAGTCACTCTTTGTCTTTGCTGACCTAGAGTTAACTTGTTGTTTTCTTCTCATTTATCTGACTGAGTGGAAGCTTTTGTGAGGAAAACCAAAGGTCTGTGAACCTTTCCATTTGATCTTTGAGGTCATTTTTCCAGCATTTATCTTTTGTTTGAGGTTTTTGGTTCTTGTTTGCAAATTTGGTTATCTTTGTCCTTCTTGTTTATTCACAACGAGAGTGTATTTTTTGTTTGTTTGTGTGAGGTTGCTTTTGACTGTTTAATCTTGAAGTTTGATTGACATTAGAAGTTTTACATCTGATTATCATCCACATATAAGCAAAAGGACATATTTTAGTGATTGGTTTGGATATTAGAAGGCATTTCTGAAATTTTTTAGCATTACATTGGATTTGAGTGAGAAACAATTTGATTGAGGACATTGCATATTAGTGTTTGATAGTGAAAACAACTTTTCTCCTTCCCTTAAATAGACATTTATTGAAAGAAACAATTGCTTATCATCTTTTATGCATTTTTTGGGAATTGAGTCATAACACCATCAGTTTCACTTTCATACACCTTTTGAGTAAAGAACAGCTGCAAAATGAACGCTAATTAAAAATTATCTAGAACATTTTGTTTTTAGGATCTTCCACCAACATTAGACTAGGATTAGCACTTTGGATTAGGCTGTGACTACAACTCTTCAAAGTTTTTCAAAACAAACATTAGCATCCTGAGATAGGGAGAGTCAAATCCAATTGTCGTATAGGCTTTCTGGGATCCCTCTCTCACACAGGGGTTACGCACGAGGTCGCATTCGGGAGAATTACGGAGATTATCCCTCCGTGGTTCAACTGTTTGTAGTGGTCGAATTGTATATTGGGGGTCACTTGAGGGTATACCCACAATTATGTGTGGGAGCCTATCGAGTTGATTTCAGACTTGTTATCTTGCCCATACGTTCGGATGAGACTGTCGATTGTACCTGCCCAGGGGTTGACTGCGAGTTGGTGTCCTTAGTTGCCATAATATTTAGGTATTTACACGAGGTGACGGTGAAGGGAAGTCTCACTGTACCTGGAACAGACATTGGTCAAACTCACTCGGGCTCCTTGGAGGGTAAATCCACAATTACTACGTGGAAGCTTGCACCAAGGTGAAAGTCTATTAAGAGGTCGCCATTGTAACTGTTCCACCATATCCTAGCCCCTTCTTGACTTGATCACGCGACGTTGGATTTCATCACCAACTAAGTACGATCATCGAGAGAAGGTTTTGTTTTCTTGGTTTTGATTCCTAGATTTTATTAGTGTATGTTGTTTCTTTTCATTAGTTGACCCTATATTTTCAGCATGTACTGTTATTCTCCAAAATTGAGCTTGTAGATGATAAAGGTCTTCGTCGATCGCGTAGGATGCAAGGGCTGCCTCCGGAAGGCTACCAACCCTTACCGCCTAACCCTCCAGAAGACAACTACCATGTAGAGGTAGGAAATCAATCTGACGCTGGCAGTGTTGTTACTCCGTTAGAAAATCCAGAAGGTGCTTTGGTTACGGTTGAGAATCCCACTCCTTGCACTTCATCTGTGTCGGTAACCCCTCTCGAACCACTTTTGCTTCGTTTAGACTCCCTTGGGAACGTCATAGACGAAGAGGTCCCACAACTGCCTAAGAGAGCTTTTACCGAAACATATATGGGATCCACAGAACCAATCTTTGGTGATGAGTATAGGACTCTTGTTCGTCCTACCACTGCAGTAGATACAAATCCCACACATGCTTGTTCTGTATGGAGGACTTCATTAGGATGCGATCTCTATGAGCATTTTGAATCCTTTCGACAACCCTTTAATCCTCATGACCCTCCTGTTGAAACGAGACCATCTGGTCAAACTATGAATCACCCTATCGATTAGGTCATTAACCCTACTGTTACGTCAACACAAGTCCATCCTAATGTTGGACTCATCACCTCTACTCATTCCCAAGGCACTTCAATCCCTACCCCCACTTTTACAAACTTTCACTCTACAACTCCACATGTTTCGCACGATTTTGTTGGCACATCTTTTCACCCAAGAATGCAGACCCTTGCCAGCCAAATACAACCGACTGGAGGGAAACCACCATCTAGCGGACATATCCCTCCTAGAAGATCACCATCCTATGGCGGTCCTACCCCTCCCGGGGGACAACCCCCTTTTCATGTTCTTCTCGGAGGGAAACCTCCCTTTTCCAGTCATACCCCAGTCGTTAATCCACCGCTGGAAGGGGGGCAACCTTCGTTTGCTGGAAACCCTTCGCAATCATGGGGAGTATCTTCGGGAGGCACTTTTACCCAACCCCACGTTGGGGAGCACTCATATCATAACCCACAAGGAGGAGTATTAAATCTTGTTCCTTCCGAGCCATCTTATGGACAACCTTATCCTGGCATCCCAAACACCACCTGGAATCCTCAAAGACAACAACCTTATCCTCCCCAAGGGTCTAATTTTTATCCTCCCCCTAATGTGTATCCACCTCCGGGATCTACTTCTTACCCTCCTCAAGGGCAACATGTTTATGCTCCTTATGGGCAAGCAAATCACCCGGCTTATAATGCTCAGAACCCACCGGTTTATGCAAATGTTTCTCAGTTGTCCTCGAATCCTGTTTATCCTGGTCAATAACAACCGTATGTAGGAGAACCTACTGGTTACAATTATCCACCTAACCTAGTTTATGGTCCTATTGGTGTTCCTATGACACACCAGTATCATCCGCAAATTAACCGACAACTACATTTCCTTGCGTCTTTGGATCTCCCAGACTTGTCTTGGTTAACCAATGATCATATTTTTCATTCACCGGTTTGGCCAGTTATTCCAACTAAACTTCCTTCTGATATTCCGAAATTTGACAGAAAATCTAGAGAAGATCCAAATAACCATGTGATGACTTTCCATTTGTGGTGTTCATCAAACTCCCTCATG
This sequence comes from Picea sitchensis, assembly GCA_010110895.2. Lineage (NCBI taxonomy): Eukaryota > Viridiplantae > Streptophyta > Pinopsida > Pinales > Pinaceae > Picea > Picea sitchensis. The sequence continues at coordinate 2,649 of SNQJ01S0226330.1, read as the reverse complement.
GATGATTCTATACGTTTGCGTCTTTTCCAACGAACACTTACGGGCTCAGCAACAAAGTGGTATATTGAACTACCACGTGCTTCTTTTCATGATTTCAACTCCCTTGCCATGTCTTTCCTCACACACTTTCAACTACCTATTCGCTATGAGACGGGTACTGAACTCTTGACCTCCCTTCGTCAAATTGACTCCGTGCATATCTCTGACCATATTCATGAGTGGAGACGACAACAAAGGATGATCAAAGTAATCATTCCTGACATATTATTGGCAGAGTGGTTTACTAAATCACTTTTACCCCCGATCGCTCGTGATGTCGCTATGGGTGGCGTAGTCACCAAAGAAGAAACCATTGCTCGGGCTCAGTACTTAGATTTGGTTTATTCACAATCTGGTACTTTGTATGAGTTTCTTCTGAATGCTGCTCGAGCTAATACCGATCCATCCAAGCCGCCATCCTTATCTCATGCAGACGGTGTTATCAGTTCCATCAAAACTCAATCTACTTCCCAGTCGACCACACTCTCCTCTACCTCCCCTCAAACTCAGATTTCTGAGGTGAATGCAGTTCAATCTGCCCCTTCACAACAATCTGGAGGTAAGAAGAAGGCAAAAAATAAATAAAAAAATACTAATAACAATGAACAACCAAAAAATCAATCTCAAACACCTGCTACCAAAAAGAAACCACAACGGAAACTAAAATTCCCATGTATCATTTGTGGTGACGATCACTACACTCGAGACTGTCCACATCGCAATGAAGTGGCCAAACTTTTCAAAGGAAATTCACAACCCGCTGTGCTTACTCAGCTTTTTCCATAGCAGCAATCCATGGTTGCTCAAACCCCCTCTCCTAGGGGAAGTTCTAGCCATCCTCATGATGAGGCCTCGACAAGTGCACATATTTATATGTTTAATGGGATTAATTTGACCACTCGCTCTAATACATACGACAGGCCAGGTAACCTTGACAAAGGAAATGTCACTAATGGTACCGATACTTTACCGGATCCATCACCGTCCTCCATTAGTCCTCCATCGGTTAATCCTTCATCTAGACCACTTCAGATTGAGAAACCTATGTGCGACTCTATCTTACGGCCTCCTAAGAGCACTATCCGTAAATCTACCTTTAATCCTAGTTCACGTGCCGCCCAAAACTACAACATTGTTGAAGATTTGGCTCAAGCACCATGTGCTATGTCTATGTTAGAAGTTCTACAACATTGCCCCATTCAACATAGAACACTCTTGGCTGTTATTGGCGCTATTGATCTTGAGTCGTCCAACCATATCATGTTTAACCTGGACAATTATACATCTCGACTTTCCCACTAACTTGGTTTCCAAGTTGATGTTGTTGTTCACAATCAACAAATCCATCGAACTATCTTGGATGAGGGAGCCTCTACTTGTGTCATGTCTTTAGCATGTTGGAAAAGTTTAAAATCACCCGCACTTAACAAATCCCCAACGATATTACGCGCATTCGATGGGCGAGGTTTTCATCCCCATGGGCTTTTACAGCCCCTGCCCATCCAATTGGGTGGAAAAACTGTCATTGTTGATGTCGAGGTGGTCGATGCTCCTCTCGATTACAACTTGTTACTTGGAAGAAGTTGGTTTTATGCTATGACTGTCGTTGCCTCGTAAGTGTTTCGATGTGTACAATTTCCTCATCAAGGAAAAATTGTTACTGTTGATCAGTTAGATTTCTGCACAATTGATGCTCGCGCTCCCGCTACCAACAACATTAATTTCTTGGGAGACCACAAGATCACTTATGAAAGCGTTGGTGTTGGCTTGCTGAAAGATTCTATCCTTATGGATACCTTCCCTACACCACTTCCACTGACTACACATCATATTTCCACCGTCGATATGATTTTGACCGCAACTTATCAATCTTTGCAATCATCTGACCCTTGGATTGTACCTAGTCCGTTGGAATTCGATGCACTAGGTGACGTCGTGCCACTTAGTCCAGCAAAAACATCATATGTTTCTATCCAATCTGCTTCTCCCTCTTCGGATGACCAACATCTATTGGCACCCGACAATTACTCGATGCCATCATAGTTAAGTTCCTTTTCGTCTGCGATCGACTACATTTCCCCAATTTTTCCCTCTGATGAATCTATTATGGAAATGTTGAGCATTGACGAGCTACCTCGGGATGATAACCATCATCGATCCTCTTTTCTTCCCCCTCGTGAAGAATTTCGGGAAGATATACACTCTATCTCCCCTCCTGATGTTGATTTTCCATCGTCTCCCATGCCTTCGACTTCCGATGATTTGGATCCGGTAGTTGACATGGTGATCTCTTCAGTGGGGCTATTGGAGCTTGATCTCCTTACCCCTATCCCGACCCTTGACATGTGTTCCTTCCAGAGTGATTTTCTTCCATCCAGTGAAGATCTCTTGGAAGCCATGACTAGGTTTTGTCCCTTGACATGGTGTCCTTCCAGAGCGTTATTCTCTTGGAAACCATGATCAAGAAGAGTCCACGAGCATAGTTTCTCTCTTCTGTGGCAAGCTCGTTAAAAAATGAAACAGAGGTCACGAGCATAGTTTCTCTTCTCCGTAGCAAGCTCGTTAAAAAATGAAACAAAATCTTTGAGCATAGTCTTCTTCTCTGTAGCA
>SNQJ01S0226329.1:0-14619 GCA_010110895.2 Picea sitchensis | reverse complement strand
GGCTACTCGCATTCGCAAGAAGATGATTACAATGAGGCTCTGAAGGCCTTTTTACTATAAATGGGAATTCCAAAATTCCTAGACATCCAAAAACCTAACCCTAGGAGATGAAGCACCAAAATTCATGTGGGTCCCGTTTGGGTAAGTGAGTACATCAACTTCCCGGGGTCGTAACTTTTGCATACGATCTCCATTTTAGGCGTGTGATAGCTCGTTGGAAAGGTATCATAGAAGAGATTCATTTTGGGGTCTCAATCATGCCTTCGTCTATCATTGGGAACCTATATCTATAAAAACCTTCATTTGGACCCCCAAAATGGCCCCGGAAGTTAAAACCTGCTAAAAATAGCAAATTGCCAAAATTGCCAAAATTGCCATAAAGTTGTTTTGAGCTAGTTGGAAAAGGTGGGTGGCCACCAATATCCACCTAGATCAACAACCCCCTATGTTATTTGGCTACAACCGAAAGGTGGATACAAAAACCCTTCCTTGACCCGTCCAACCACCCTGACATAGAAGTAGAATGATGGAACCATTGTCACACTATCATTGTGAGACATGTTGTTGGAAACCTGTACCAATAAACCTATACCAAACAACCTGTAACAAACTGTACCAATAACCTGTAACAACCTGTACCAACAACTTGTGCCAACATGTACCATGCATCAATCTCTACCTCAACATGTACCATAAAACAATGCATCAACCATGCACCAGACCTATACAAATAACATGTCACAATAACTTGTTCAAACAACCTATAATCAACATGTACCATAAACAAGTGCATCAACCATACACCAACCTGTACCATCAATGAATTCATCAACCATGCACCAAATATGTACCAATCATGCATCAAATACACATAAAATTTGACTCATCAAGATGTAACAACGTCACCAAATATACACCTCATGTATGTGCCAACTCATCAACTACTTGTCTCAACCATGTACCCAACATGTACCTGAATCAAAAGCCCTCATCAATTTCATCATCCAAATATGATTTGTAAATCTATAATAGGTCTGGTGTATATGATCACATACCTACAAACCTTCCTTAATTTTAACAACTAGAGACTATCATTTTCATCAAACTTTCCTTTGGTCTCACATGACTAAATTTGGATTAGTCAACAACCCTAACTTCAAACAATCATAAATATGTACCTATAATGAATAAATATATAAAAGTAGTACACAATTTTCTTCAGTTTATTTTTTTTAATTCCTTCTGGTTTCACAGCTTGGAACCTCTCAGAAAAGAAGTTATAGTAGAAATGGCATACCTTGTTGAATTATGGCTTATTCTAGAGAGAGAACTTGTAGAGTATGCCCCACATGGAATATTTGTTTTGTGGATTTGAAAATGGTACACAGAATAACAAATAATGTACTCTAACTAATACATTTTTTCTTACTTAATTGAGATTTGTTATGAATAAGCTATGACATTTTTACCTGAAACACTTGTTTTAGACTAGTTTCGGGACTAGCCACAAACCCTATTTTCCACACTATAACTCCAAAAATACAATGACCCACAAGATGATATTTTTATCACAACTACTTGGATATGTTTCCTCAATGGACTCCCCATTTCACAGTCTGAATCATTCTAAAAAAAAATTATTGCGAAAATGGTGAGATGACCCGTACATAACATACCTTACAAAGCATCATCAAAATAATTTATCCTCCCTTGGATTTCGGCCTTCTTTACTTTACCTTCCCTCTGAAATTCATCTTAGATATCCTTTGATTACCTCATTCACTTGTAGATATTCAATATTCTCAAGTGTCATTAAAATGAGAGACTCTTGCCTCTTATTTATACATTTATTTACCTTCCTCAAGGAGTTACCTTCTAACCATCTTAAACCACTATCCTTATTTTAGAGCTAACCCACTTCTAACCACTTTTCCACTTAGTAATATCTCCATTAGATTTATTCTTTAAATAATTTCTTTTGTATCCAATTTGACTTATAGTACACTCATCACTTCACTTTATTATTTACCCTCTAAAATCTCTTAAACTACCTTCCTTATTTTAGGGTTAACCCACTTATAACAACGTGTCCTCTTAACTTAACCACTTCCCATAATTAGTCATTTCTCCATTAACTTTATTATTTATATAATTTATTTTGTATTCTCTTTGAATTATAGTACCCTCATCACTTCACTTTATTATATAATAATTTTTTCTTTGCAAACACTTTGACTACTTTGACCTTTTGGGGCTTCTAGATGACTCATGAGGGTTCTCCAACTTCACATGGCCATAACTCTCTAACCGTGAAGAGTTATGTAACGTTCCACATACCACTGGAAACGAAATGAAATGTACTATCCATATATAATAGTCTTAAATGAAAATATAGCAAGTCTCATACCATTATCAATCAAAGAAACTTGGGTCCATTACCCAAACCTTTTGTTCTATTAGAATTCGCTTCTAGACTTTCTTCCAGGGTTAACATTGATGACAACCAACCCAAATAATAATAAAAGATATCATGAGAGGGAACATATTTGGGTGATATATTGGATTGATGTATGGTGCAACTGGTGAAAGGGGTGTTGGAATACTAAGAGGGGGGGGGGGTGAATCAATATTACCCTTTTTCAATAATTAGCAATTACTTTTTATATTTTATTGATTATCACAATGAATCAACAATGAATTGTATGCAAAATAAATTATAAAAATATATTATGAATTGACTACAAAGACCATTTGTTCTCACCACTCTTCCTCATTTATATAATTTTTAAACCGGTGTGATTTATGATGCAGCGTGTCCTTTTGTTTGGACCATCACACCTCTTCATTTAAATTAACCATAATCATTATTTTATCATTCTTACTTTGGATGATTTTCATAAACTGATCACATATATGGATCAATTTCATATTTTAACTCAATCCTAAATCTATGCATTTATTTCAGAAACCGATTTCAGTAGAGGTGCTTCCCTCAAACCATTACATGTGACCGATAACAAAAAACCACGGGCTTATCAACTTTAGTGACATATTATATTCTGCCTTTTAAATATCTTACCATGTGACCAATGGCAGTATCTAGACGTTAGGCCAAACAAACTCTTGAGAACTTATTAGAATCAATGGTCGCGATTTAATCTCATGATGAGATGGATGACAGTCGGGACATTGGGACTTTCAACCTGTGTTGGAAGCCCAACATTTTTTTAACATTTTATATCAATTAAATGATCCATGTAGCTGCCTAAATCAGGCCATCAATTTTTTTGTTCTTCATAAGAAATTTTTTAAATGACAATTGTAAGTTTTTGGTTTTCCCTATTGTTTTTTCCATGCTTCGTTCATGACTGAAATCATGAAAAAAAAGAATTAAAACTTACGAATGCGTTACCATTCTATTTGAAAAATTTATGAAAGGAAAAATGTCTCTACAGTTTATTAATGAAGCCTTGTTCCTTGCTATGAAGACTATTCTCTTTGTTTCGATTCCTTGAATGTCAAGCATGCTCATGGATTGTTAATTATATCAACAAAGGACCTTTTGATTTGAGAATTCATATGGTTTTAGTTTGGTCCTTGGTTATATCTTCCCTCGTCTCTAGGCTTTGATTTACAGGTTTCACTCTCCCAAACTTTACGACCAAACCCACTTTGTTGCACACTCATTTTATTATTAATTCTCTAGTCATGCCCTGTACTACATGAGAGGTGGCAATATGATTACAATCAACCCATCATTTTGAGGCTTGTTCTTGGGCTTTGCAACGCCCCTCGCATTCATTGCCTATCTTTTCGTTATGAATTTTCTCCTCATACGCCTTAGACTGTTGATGGTTTTCGGGCTCAGGGTATAGCTCTGGTCTGCTCTTACAAACCCTCATACACACTGCATTTGGGTGATTGCATGTTGATTCACCGTGGCCCCTGTTGTTAGAGTCGAACCTAACGACACTCATACCTTGCTCCTATGCGACGATTCCAGGGAGGATCTTGAGGGTAATGGTTGGCTCATTTTCCTTAAAACATTCCAGGGTTTCAACCTATATAATTCTTAGGAATTTGCTCTCTCATTCGATGGATGTAGAGCTAAGGTGGGGGACATTCAACTCGAAGTCACAGAGGACTTTTTAATCTAAGCTACAGGACTCCCTACGAGCAGTCAGAGGTGGTTAAAGAATGCTAAGGTAGAAGAGGTTCCTTGGAGTCTTTCTTTACATATCGAAAAATCAAAGGATGTGACAAAGGTATGCCAATATCCTTATTAAAAGCTCGATGGGATGGTCTTCTTATGGTGTTGAAATAGTTTGTCACTTGTGAAACCCATTTCGGTTTTGTGTTTCTTTATCATCTACGTCTGCTCATGAATTTCATAGGGTTTCCTTTAAACATGCCTTAATATCTATGGAGGAGCCTTTACAAAATGGATAAAAGGTATAAAAAGAAACGTTTAGATTCGAGCCTTTTCCATCACAATTTAAAATAAAAATTATACTTGCACATAAATTGAAGTTGTTAAATGATAATTGGGATTCATTTTTAACCATAAACGGTTTCGCTAACCCCAATGTTGAAGAGGTTGACAAGCCTATGATTGAAGAAACCTTATTCTACCCTACAACGCCCCTCTCACCTACCCAGGCCTATGTTACAGCTAGCTACAAAAAGACCTTACCCGACCCAAAGGTTACTGAGCAGGCCCATGAGCAAGCTACATAGCCTAATGACTCTATCAAAAATTCAGACAAACCTACAGGCAAGACTCCATCATACTGCAACTTTTTCAACGAATTCTCACAGTTTCGGAAACAAAATGGTACATCAAGTCACCTCGAGGTTTCTTCAATGAGTTTAACACCCTAGCCATGGAATTTCAGACACATTACCAGTTGCCAATTCGATACGAGACATGAACCAAATTTTGAGTTCTTTCAAGAAATCCTCGGCCACTCATATTTATGATCACATCCATGAGTCGAGGAGGAGAATACACTTAATCAAAGTTCCTCTTCCTGATCAACTATTAGACGAGTTGTTTACCAAATCACTCATTGGACCCATTGCTCATGATGTCTCCATGGGTGGTGTTGTCACTAAAGAGCAGGAAATTAGTCGTGCTCAATATCTCGATCTCATTTATTTGCAAACAAGAACAATTTATGATTTGATCCCCGATGCTCCTTGTTCTTCCACAAACCCTACCCCAAAACCTTGAGCATCATATCATGTTGTTGATGGTGTGATTGGTACCATCCATGTTGAGACCCAAGTTTTCCTGCTAGTCACACCAATCCCAAATGTAATAATTCCAATGCACAAAGTACTCCTACTCCTACTCCTGCCACCGATAATACTACTAAAGTTAATTATGTTCAATCCGCGCCTACTAGGAGAAATCCAAATAAAAATAAAGGAAAGAATAATAATAAGGAGGACACGAATAATAATCCATAATATGATAAATCCAAAGCACAAACAACTGATGAGAAAGACAAATGTAAGCCTCACTACCCCTACCTTATCTGTGGTGATGACCATTAATAAGAAGATGTTCTGAGGTTACTAAGTTCCTCCAAGGAACCGGGAACTAGTCATTCATGACCAAGCTACCCCTTATACTTCATCATATGTCCTTATGTGTATTGCTGACTCTAAAAATAACGAAGTTGCAATTGTAACTCGAGCCAAGGATTACTCTCAGTTAAAATAAAAATTTGATGATATACCACCTTCGCTGGTTCAACCTTCACTCCCAACTTCACCTCCCAATGGTCCTCTTCATCTCAAAAGACTCAGTCTCGATACAGTTCTTCACCCTCCTCCCAAGGAAATTGTTCGAAAGTCTGTATTTAACCCTTACACTCGTGCTACACAAAACTACAACATTGTAGAATATCTTTCGCAAGAACCCTCTGGGATGTCATCTCTCAAAGTGATTCAAAGTTTCCCAACGCAACGAAAGACATTGCTAGATGCCATCGGTGGAATTGATCCCACGGATACTAATGTCATAATATTTGACTTGGAAGATCACATTCCAAGGCTTCCTCCTCAATTAACATTCCAAATCCAAGTTTTGCTTGAAAACAAGAACATTTGTAGAACTTTTACTGACGAAGGAGCCTCGACTTGCATCATGTCCATCACTTGTTGGAAAATCATTGGCTCTCCTACCCTCGTTAATGTTGAAATAATGTAACTGCTTAGTGTATTTTGGTTATTATTTGATATATTATTCATTGGATCAATCCCCATTGTGGATTGATCATGTCCACTATTGTAAAAGACCAAATCCCCTTTTACAGATTCGTCATAATGTAATATAATAAAGGTGGTTATAACCACCTAGAAGAAGAAGTCGATCCTGCTAGTGAAAAGACACTTTCACACATGCCATATTTGTATAAATAAGGAGGCTAGCACCTAACTTAGAAACACACTCACTTGTTCATTAAGAGACAAGTTTCGGAGCTGTAGTTGGAGAAGAGAGAGAGAGAGAGAGGCGCATCTTTGGGAGAGGAATTTTTGTATTTGTTTGAGCTATCTCTTAGCATTGTATTGGCTATCTATAATAAGGAAGTTTTGTTGGGTTTTCTTCCTCAAGAGGGTTCCTAGGATAAATGATGTGTCTCTTGTGATTGTATATTTCTGAGTGATTCCATATTATGCTATTGCTATCTATTAAAATGCAAAGAACTATAACAATGGCTCAAACATTAACATGGTATCAGAGCCAAGATGAAGAGAGCATCTTTCACAAGAGAAAAGTGAAAAATGTCACTGTTGTTGTACATGCAAATTAGGGATTTTTGTTATTGAGGTATTTGATCCCTAAAACAATATAGAAATGTGTGCTCTCCCTCATGGATCATTTTGGCACCTTCAGTGCAAATTTTCAGTGGCTAGATCTCCCGAAAAGTGAAACCCTAGTTTAACAAAGTACGAGAAGTACTAGAAAACTAGAGTACCAGAAGTACGAGAAGTACCAGAGTACCAGAGGTACCAAAAAACCAGAAGGACTAGTCCAAAAATCCACAAATCAAGTTTGGAGGGGTAAAAGTTGGATTGTCTCGGATCCAAGCACAACAGGCTACTCGCCTCAGCCAAGCGCACTTCGTGGTAAGTTTAGAATTTGATTTTGAACACATTCAATTTTTGGACATTTTTCCTAGCTTGAGGTAAAAGATGTCTGCAAGTGTTAAGCTTGTTGACAAGATAGAAGGTGTGGAAAACTTATGTGCCCAGAAGTATAGGATTGGCCTCATTCTTGAAGAGAATGAATTAGCAATATTCATCAAAGAAGAAGTGGTGAAGACCGATGATGCTACAGGAAAAAAAAAGCACCAAAAGGACACAATCAGGGCCAAAAGAATCATTGCTTCAGTCAAATATCACCTGATTCCCTATGTTTCATCAAACAAGACTATGAAAGAAATGTTTGATTCCGTAAATAGACTATATGAAAGAAAGAATATAAATTGGAAGATGAATCTTAGAACTCATCTCAAGAATACATTAATGCAGAAGGGAGAATCAATCCAAGAATATTTCTCCAGAATATCCCAATTCAAAGAACAACCAGAAGAAATCGAAGATACTATAGACAAAGATGAAATTTTAATGATGACTCTAAATGGCCTCACAAGACCTTGGGATGGATTCATACAAATGATTTGTGCCAGAACTAATAAACTAATGTTTGATGGTCTATGGGAAGAATGCATTCAAGAATAGACAAGAGTAGCTAACCGTGAAGCATTACTAGCAAGAGATGATGATCAAGCCATAGCTACTCACACTAAAGGAGGAAGGAAGAAATACTACATCCGAAAAGAGACTTATAAAGAGTCTAAACCCCCAAACAAATTCAATGATAAAGAATCTCATCCAAGGAGATTTAAGAAGAAAGGACAATGAAAGGAAAGAGATTTGTGACAAGATGGGACACAATGCGATTTTTTTTCGATCTAGACAAGAAGAGTACAAGAGGAAACATAAGAGGCACCATGCCCATGCAGTTGAAGATGAAGAGCCACCCACGAAGCTTATAAGAGAATAGATCAAAGACTATGTCTTAATCTCGGCCCTCTCAGGATCGGTAACAAATGGAGAGGACACTTCTAGTCTCCTATTCCAAATTGACAATAATGAAGAAATCTATGTAAAATCCTTCCAAGAGGAGAAAATATTTCCTTATGATATACTTTCTCAAGCTATTCTCAAGAGAACAAAGTGGTTTTTCCAAGAGTATATGCACAACACAACATTACAATGAAATTATTCTATTTTTGTATACCATGGCCATCTATTTATAGAATTATAACAAGGAATTTGATAAATTTATTCAAGTGTGAATGGGAGTACCCTTTGGGGTACATCTCATCTTTTGAGTCATCACAAGGCGAGATTTCGGGTCGATCTTGGGGTCATGTCTTGAATTACATCATGATGGAAGTCATTGAGGCTCGAACAAATTCATAAAGGTGTCATTTCTTCATCCATGTGGGTTTCTTCATGGACAGTGACGTAAACCATTCATTGTGCACGTTTGGAGTTGTTCTAGCTTCCGCAAATGTGTGCACGTTGGCTTTGTTATAAGTACAAACAACTTTATGGGTTTTTTGTATAGTTTTGGTCATCTTGCTAGAGTTGATTCTGTAAATATTAGGAGTATGTTGTATCTGTGTTTGTTTTTTCTTCATCCATTATCTATATTGCTATAAACATTTTTTTTGTGATAACATACATATATATCATGATTGTGGAAGCATGATGAAGTCCTCTCTAAAGGAAAACACAGATATAAAATATAATAAGGTTTGGAGAAGAAATAAATAAAAAACAAATAGGTGAATGAAGAAATCACAGAGATCATACTCACAGGATTTACAGAGCTACAAAGTCATGATGAAACTACACGCCAATAGGAAGATGTTATAATTTAGGATGATGAACCTGTAGCATAGAAGCTTCATATATTGTTCTAATAAATTTGGATTGGAGACTCCTAGTAATGTGAATATTGAAGTGGTGGAGTCTAAGCCGCAAGATGATAGATTGGAGTTTAGAATGCACAGAAGGTCTCTCAACATCATGAATGGAGTGGAGTTGGGATATAATTCATGAATGACCTTTTCGGAGGATCTTTTTTATGCGATGGTAAATGATGATCTCAAGGGAGCCTGTTGTGATGCCTTGAAACTTATATTGTTATCCCTCCAATTCAAATTGCATGATTAAGTCCTTAAAATCCATCAGAATGGGGCCTAGAGTGTGTAACCATTCAATACCAAGAACAATGTCGCAACCACCCATGTCTATAGAAAACATATTGGATTTCAGGTGATATTGACCAATTTGGAGTCACACATTTCCACACCGTCCCCCACATTTCATGGAACCACCATTGGAAATCACGATTTGAAAATTATTGATGGAATAGATGCAACAATTGACTTCTTGGGAAATGCAGTGATGAATAAAGTTATGGGTGCTACCACTATTAACAAGAATGGCGAATTTCATATTTCTGATCTAACCAATTAATTTGAGAGTCTGGGGAGCATTGAAGCGAGTGAGAAAATTAAGTGAAATCATGGGGTAAACGTGTGGTTGATCAAAAACATATTCTTGAGTAAGATCCTTAGTCACATCCTGAAAAAGATTTTATTCCTTACAAATATTCCCCGGAAAATATTTGTCATCACAATTATAACAAAGAACCTTGAGTTGGAATTTAACCATTTCATCCCTAGTTAATTTTTGGATCTTCAGGGGTGTTGCAGGAGGGGAAAAATTGGTGGGTTTAGGAAGAGGAGGAAAATAGGGTTTGTGGTTCAGGAAGGATACAATATTTTGTGATTCCTTGGCTCATTGAGTAGCTTCCAACCAATTCTGGGGGTGTTTTATGAGAACATGAGAATGAATTTCATATTTGAGGAAGCTGATAAATCATTCCCTATAGAAAGGATATGACATACCCTTCATTTTGAAAGCCAAGTGCTCAAATGAGGAAATAAAGTCTTCCATTATCCTAGACTACTTTAACTTGGTCTAATGGCCTAAATGGTGGGTGTCAATGTCAAAGTTGTCATAAAGTTCGTCCACAAACCGTGTCCAAGAAACATACCCTTGGCATGCCTTTTTTTTTCCATTTCCACCATTTCAATCATTCCAGGTCTAGATGTATGACACCATAACGAATATTGGTTAAATCTTTAGTAATTCCATGCAAAGAGAAATAATGTTTCATTTGGGTAACCCAACCTATAGGATCTCATCCATCAAATTTGTTTACCTCAATTCTGGGAGGGAGACGGTCTCAAGAAAAGTGGGTAGTATGAGGACCTTGATATTTGGAAGAGTCATGATCATCCTGATAAGATGGTTGTTCAGAAGAGAATGGGTGCTAGGAATAGCCTAATCAGTTTTGTTTGAGGTATTTTGTGTGGGAACATTGTTCCTTGAGGATCTCGATAGATGAATTGATTGAGATAAGGTTCACACTGATAGTCTTGATGTCTTCCTGGTTTTGGTGGGTGTCAGGAATCAAGGCATTGAGTTCTTAGGATCATGTGGTAGTTATTTGGACAAATGAGCAGGAAAATGGTATAGGGGAAACAAAAGGAGTGTGGAGGGGTGGGTGGGACCATGGGGAAGAAGGGTTTCAAATGATAGGTACCACTACAATCAGGGAGAAAAGGGCGATCGAAAGGGATATGAGCGAAATAAGGGTGTTGAAGAAGGGTTGGGTCCACATTTTTTTTTGTTAAAAATGATAGGTATCACTAGAATCGGGGCAAAGAGATGAACCAAGTGGGTTAGGTCCCAAACAAGTGTGACGGCAGGACCACTATAATTTTTTATTTTTTTTACTCCTGTGAAGCTATACTCCAGCTTGAATAATATTGCGGTGACAAAATTCCCAAATCCTTAACATGAAGAAATATGTATTAATTTCACAACCAGAATGTAGAAGGCACAATTGTATGGAAATAGATATTGTTTGTTCTATTTTTTGTTTCCGTCCCCATGGGTAGGATATTAAAAGTTTCTATAGACAAGGGTTTTCCCTGTGCTATATCTCTTTGATATGCATGCACGAACTAAGAAGGCTAGACCGTACCCTTAGTAGCACTACCCGACTACCCAGGTACTAGAGAGTATCTTCCCAAGTGTTGTTCTCAGTGGCACTATAACAGTGGGGCGACCAATAAGTTTATCTATGCAGGGCTTCAAGAGATCTAGGTCAATTTGTATACAGGTGTTGTTTGATGTGCTACCACTCAAACAGGTGCCAAAAAGGGCTACAAGGGTGGCTAACATATTTGCACTTAAGTACAACTTATATTTCTTCTGTGTATGACTTCCCGACTGCAGGTCTATGCGTGTAACGACAAATCTCTATAGCTTGAAGACGTCGGAATACGTCTCTACAATGAAAAATTTTAACCCATAATTTTCTGTCGAGGAAGGTGCTTTGATACCACTTGTAGTATTCCATATATAAAATAGTATGCATAACATAAATATTTTAGCTAGAAATGGAAGAGAAACAATTATATAACCATAACAATACCAGAATAACACCAAAAAGAACACTTGGATTACTGATAGCAATGTTCACTTACTCTTCGAGGGGGCAACCTCTTGTAGAGCAGAGCTCTATTACAATAATATCCAAGACAAGTTTTGTCATACCCACTACTCCTATTTATACTAAATCTATCCATCCAAAAGAACAATCTAGAGGAAGATCCTTCTAGAAGCATAAGCTTCTATTAGGTCTTCTTACATTTGACTTTTTCTTTCTTATTGCTAGGCCTTATTAATATTTTGCTTTTCTACATGGAATTAAATTATTCTACCTATGTGAGGGGTTAGGGAGGTTAGTTCCCTAACATTTCTACATTCAAAAAGGATTTTAAATTACATAAAATAGTGATTTTGTGCAGATTTACGTCACTTGATTCCAAAAAAAAACCCAAAATGTAGAAGAGTTAGACAACATCATTTCACTATTCTTTAACTATTTTCTCATCTTACAAAGTCTTAATATGATGTTTAAAATCAGTAATTTTGTTATATTTTTAACTAATTCGTTATGTTATAAAGTTTAAATATAATCTTTTGATATTGAGTACATCGTTCACTTTAACATATTTTAAAATTCGAACACAATTGATTTCATTCCCAATTCGTTACATTTATATTATTAATAAACATTGTAATTAACTTCATATAACTATTCCACATACATGAATTGAAAAAAATTCATCCCACTTTAACAATAAGATTAAAAGAAAAAATTAGATATTAATTTTATCGCATATTTTATTTTAACAAAATGATAACATCAAAATATAGAGAAAATGAAAGATGAAAATAAATATTATTTTATTTTTTTTAAATAAAAAAGGGGTGGATCCTATTATGTTATCAAAAAGAGCATACAGTTACTGTTGATGATGCGCGCTGTCCCGCCTGAACAGGAAACCGGGACAGCTGGATCCCCTGTGCCAGGTGTGTCCTTGTTACCAAAAACATACATGCGACTACCTTGCCCGAAGGAAACCAGGGATATTATATTAAAATGGTTCAGGGAGTGTGCCATAACTAGAAGTGAAAAAACTGAACAACTACCTAAACTTAAAACAACAAAGATTCTTCTGACCAGAAGCTGCAGTGAAACTAGTTGCCCATGCACATTTGCTCGTTCCTCTTCTGTCGCCACCCTGCTGGTAGCGAGTACACCTGGGCACACGTCGGACACTGCCGCGGTGGGAGATTCTTGGAGTGGGCCGCGAAAAGCATATCCAGCCGTTGGTCCGTCCTGGAAAGGTGAAAGACTTGGTCATCCATGAGGCTCCTCTGTTCGAAGGTGAGGGGAAGGTGCGATATTTCGGAGAAGGATGTCTGCTCCATCCCACCGCTGCCGTCGGGTGCTTGTGCCTCGGAGTCCCGTGCTGCTTTGGTTGACATCTGTGGTGGCTCCTTCGTCCCTGTGGTGCTGTCCCTCGCTGCGCTGGTCCCGTGCTCCTCCGTCCCTGTGGTGCCTTCGGGAGGGATTTCCTCCTCCACAATGCAGGGAGGGAAGAAGTCCTCCGAGCTTTCGATGATGAGGCTCCGCAGTGTGTTCCTGGGCAGGAGCGTGCCTTTTTTTCCTAGTTCCCATGATGGTCGGATTTTCATTGCCTCTTCCAGACTGATGTCCTCAACGTACGCCATGGGAAGCGTCCGTTGCTGCTCTTTGCGTCGGGTGGAAGCTAAAGCGAGTGCGCGTTCGAATTTCCGATGTCGTTGGCACCGGGACTCGGCCCTGTGCCAGGCGGACCCTCTGCGCGGTTTCCCTCTGAGCCGTGGAATTATGGAGATGTTGGAAGGGGCCTCTCCTTTCCCAAACTTCGGCGGGGCTGTGAATTGTTGCGCAAACGAAATGGACACTGCGAGGAGCCAATGCTCCTCTACCCAATTCGACTCCGTGATAATACACCAATCTATCATGACCGCCAAAGCCATTAAGGCAGGGTGTTGAATGCTCTGCCGACTGGTACAGTTCTCTCGCGCGAGAGGGCTCATCAAATGGAGGTGGCTCGTGCGAGCCCTTGCGCATTAATAGCCGAGGGGCGCTCGTCGGTTGATTCCATAAAGGAGCATCCCGGTGCGAGCCCACGTGTCCTTTGTTGCCCACGTGTCACCCCATCCGGGGGATGAAAATAAATATTATTGATCTCCTATTTTGATTTTCAATATCTTATATTTTTTATTATAATAATAATAATCTAATTTTAAGATCACAACTATGCTAGACACCAAGATGGTGTATGAGACAACTTGTTTGTGAGACAAGGAACCCCCTGTATGCAACAATTTGACTACTAAATTTTATGAAGGTATACAAACTATACCCCCCTCTAGATTGAACTTGTGACCACTTAAGATAAAATATATGTTCTTAACCATTAGACCTACAATTATATATCTAATAATTGTTACAAAACAACACATACAATATATCGAATACAATGATACTCCTCTATTTATGTTTTCTCATCGAAATTTATTAGAGAAATGTGATGGCAACTACCCCTTATTATTATACTATTTCCTTTTAACTACCTAGTTGGTTGATTTATTATGTATTAATTATTTAATGCACCTATATTATCTTTCCTAAATTCATTAAATAATATTATAATTTTTAATTAAATATCTAATAATGGTTACAAAACAACACATACAATATATGAAATACAATACAATGATACTACTATATTTATGTTTTCTCATTAATATTTATTAGAGAAAGATGACGCCCATTAGCTCTTATTATTATATTATTTTCTTTTAACTAATTAATTGATTTATTTATTATATATTAATTATTTAATATATTTATATTATTTTTCTTAAATTTATTAATTAATATTATATTTTTTATTAAATAATATAAACTATTGTATTTATGTTTTCTCATTATATTTATTAGAGATCCACTACCCCTTATTATTATATTATTTCCTTTTCACTAACTAATTGATTTATTTATTATGTATTAATTATTTAATATATTTATATTATTTTTTTTAAATTTATTAATTA
>SNQJ01S0226328.1:0-14619 GCA_010110895.2 Picea sitchensis | reverse complement strand
GTATAGTCGAGATGTGGTATTTAGATAAATCAAATATATTTTCAAACATGAATTCCTACCAAGGAAGGTGTTGGGTATGTGTTATATTATTTGCATGACTAGACTTAGTGTTGGTTGTGGGGTCACAGGGGTTTTGGTTGTGGATTTTGTTTATCTTCCTGATTCATATGAGGGTATTCCTACCCCCATTTTGTCAGGGGTTCGGAGGATGTACCCCAAATGAATGGGGTTCAGGGGGCTCTATTCCCTAGATGAGGGACATGGGGGCCAACGGGGCTCCATATAGAGGTTCGGGGGTGGAGCCCCCAAGAAAAGTTTTGGTAAAATTTCCTTATAAAATATTGTAATTTTGTACTTAATATGGATCGTTCATTATAAGACTGCAGATCTGATGGTAGAAGTTATGCTAAAGTTTTCTCCCAAGAAGGAAACTCTCTTTGTATGAGGGAATTTCATTGCGGATGTGTATAATGAATAGAATAGGTGCGACTCTAAACAAGTTTTTGCTTTTCTTGGCTTGTGTTTACAGTGTAAAATATCTATGTAATGTGTGTTTGTTCCATTGAATCTTTTCTATTTTTATTAAGAATATGTTTGCATTAGTTAATTGTACAAGGTTAAAATCTACATAAGGAAGAACCCGGAAAAATAGAGTTTGATTTGAAGGATAATGAATCAGACTCTGAAGAAAAATGGGGATCGGAAGAAGAAGATCCTCATACTCCATTATTGAGGCGATCAATTTGGGAAAGAAGGAAAATAGAAAGGTATACTCCACCTATTTTCCGTTCAAAATTTCATTTTTTTTATTACTGAAGATGATCCTAGAATTGTTACGGAGGAAGTGGATTTAAAGGATGGAAAACTCTAGAAAAAGGTCATGGTTGAAGAAATGGAAGCCTTATATAAGAATGAGGTTTGGGATCTAGTGGAGTTGTTGACTAGAAGAAATCCCATTGGAAGAAAATGGGTGTTTAAGAAGAAGTTGAATGAATAGGAAAAGTGGATAAATAGAAATCTTAGTTAGTAGAAAAAGGTTATTCCCAAGTAGAGGGAATTGACTTTTGTTATATTGTTTCACATGTTTCCAAGTAAGATTCAATTATATTTATTTTATCTGTGCTTGTTTCTTTTTATTTCGAAATAGAAAAAATGGATGTGAAGACAACATTCCTACATGGGGATATGAAAGAAGAAATCGACACAAATCAACCAAAATGTTTTGTTGTGAAGGGAAAGGAAGAGTTGGTATGCAAGATGAAAAATTCCATATATGGGTTAAAGCAATCACCAAGTATGTGGTATCATAAATTTGATACTTATATATTGGTAGTTGGCTTCACAAGTAGCAAAGAGGATCATTGTGTGTATTTCAAATTAATAGGTGATCATCTTATTTATTTGGTCTTGTATGTGGATGATATGTTGTTGATAGGAAACAACAAGGATATTATCCAAGATGTGAAAAAACAGTTTTCCTCTAAATTTGACATGAAGAATATTGGTGCTACAAATTTTATTTTGGGCATGGAAATTAAAAGAGATCGAGAAACAAAAAACTATGGTTAAATTATAGGAAATATGTCGAGACAATATTACAAAGGGTTAATATGTCGAAATGTAAATCGGTCAAGGTTCCTATTCTTCTAGGTATAAAGTTGTATTTAGATCAGTTTCCTAAGACACATGAAGAGGAATATGACATTTCTTGTAATTATATATGCCAGTGTGGTTGGTTATTTCATGTATGCAATGGTCTATACTAGACCAACCATTGCACATGCAGTGGGAGTTTTGAGAAGGTATATATCAAAACCAGTGAAGGAGCATTGTACAATAGTAAAAATGGTTTTCATGTATTTTCCTAGCACTACTAGTTATGGATTGTCCTACCAAGGAGGATTAGGATTGGATGGAGTGTGGGACTTACATGGGATTATTGATGCAAACTAGGCTACAGATCTGGATCATAGAAGATCTACATGTGGGTATGTGATTAACCTGTTTGGGAGAGTGTTGATGTCCAGATATGTTAAGGTCCAAACGAAAACCTCACGAGGATATGAATCCCCCTACATTTTTATAGAGGTGGTACTCCTATTTGGATAAAATATATATCTTAAATATCTTGGATTAAGGAGAATCTAGACAAAAAAACTCTTGATCTTCATTTCTTTGATTTGTACATGGAATGTATATTGATAACCTAATCTGATATTATTGTGCAACAAGTTTCTTCTTTACAATAAAAATATTGAAGAGAATATTGAATATAAGAATATATTTATACTCAAGATCATGTATGCAACCCTCAAAATCACATACAAAAAGTGGATGCATCCATATCTTCTCAGAAGAAAAAGGTGGAAATAGTTTTGATTATTTTAAAGAACTTTAAATGAGTTATGTCTTCATAACTTCAAAGAATTTGATGGGAATACTTAAAAAATATCATTCCCAGAGATTCCAATATCTGAGAAATCATTAAAGTAAAACCCCAAAGTAGTTCTTTGTAGATATTCATTCATAAAAATTATTCAACAGTAGAAAACATCTCAACAAACAAATTGACTAAGTTTTTCAGAAATGAAGCTTGTCAAACACAAGACTAAATATCAATGAATCCAATAGAAAATCTTGGCTCACATATGGTAGTCACATACATGGTTGTAAATAATCCATGATCGTATAAAGAAAATTCTTGAACAATACAAGAGAAACACTCAAGAACTCAATCGTATGTTTAAATCATAAATATTACATAAAGCCTTGAGAAAATGGTGTAGAAGAATAAAAAGAATGTAGAAGATGGAAATCTCTATTTATTTATCAGAATCTTGGTTTCATACTAATGGCTGGACCCTTTTGTTCTTATCTTATGATTTCCTACTTCCCACCCCTTTGATGGAGTCTTCTCTTGCTTTTTAAAATCTACTCTTCTAACTTCTTGAGGTAGTTAGGGTTTTATCTTCTTGAACTTTTCATACACTTTTATTCTTGAAATAATCATTTTAATTAATGCTTAGTTGAAGCTTGATTAATGAATTTATATCATTTTCATTCTTATCTTGAAGTGGACCTGTAGCGCACCCACTACTGTAATCAAACTTTTTTTTCGTTGATTTCTCAAGAATCAGAACCCCCGAAACATCTGCGGAGGCCTAGCGTAAGCTAGTTCTTTCCATGTCTACTCCCATGTGACTGTGGATCATGATCACAAGTCAAATAACTATGGTGCCTCTTTGCATTACACAACTCATCGCTACAGGAATGTCAAATCGTTCGACTCTGCAACTGTCGAACCCCGACAGGGCTAGCGAATGGCCAATGGAACGGGTAACTCAGCAAACGCCGAATCCCAATGCGCATTTGTGCCCCATCTTAACGTCGACCTCTATTCCTCACATCTAACGGTCGTCCTAGACTCTGGATCCTCCGAAAGGATCTCCCCCATTGATCGAGACCTAACCCTCGTGCTAACAGGCGGGAGTTTGCAAGTCTGGGTTTTGGGACTTGTGGGCGCAGGGGAGCATGCCCTTCGGTATTCCGAGTGCCAAAATGCCAAAGTGTCGAACAAGCCTCTATCGGCAATTACCCTCTGGGCTATGCCTTGGCCAATATGACCTCCTCTCATATGATCGTCGTCTTATTCCCATCAAGACTTATCATGACGAGAGCCCAACCTCTTGTCAACGGGACTCCCGAATCTCCGATCCCCGATTTCCTGATATGACGTCACCTAGCCCCACAATGAAACTTTTCGCCTTTTTTCGATTTCGAAACTTTCGTTCCCGAAATGCGCATGTATCTTGTCTTTAGGATTCGTGAAATGCCAAACCCCGATATGTCGATGACTCTTCCTTGTCGGTATTTTCCCCGAAAACTTCGATTGTTGCCACGTGTCCTCCTATGATGGACAATCCTCAATCATTTCGCATTTTCAGTACTCTCGTTCCCGAAATGTCTTTGGGCTCTCGTCCTCAGAAGCCCCGAAGTTTCGATTCCCAAAACTCCAATATGACGCCTGCTGGGAAACCCCTTTTTCCGCCTTGATCACGATCAACGGTTGTGATCGTCCACTAGACCAATGGCCCTGGTTAAATCTTCGGGATTTCACAACTTGCGATTTCAGAACTCACGAGTATGAGAGGGCTCGCATCTAGACCTTCCGGGAGCCGAAACTCCGAAAACACTTAACTTAACCACACACTAACACTTCAAGATCTCGCAAGTCGGGATTTTGGGACTCGCGAGAACAAGGGGAATATGACCTTCGGTATTCCGGGTATCGAAATGCTGAAATGCCTACCGACAGCCATGTGTCCCTATCGATGAACGGTCCAGATACTTCCATAGACCCTGGGGGTTTACGGTCCCGATTCTCTTCGTTAATCGTGAATATAGAAGGAAAGGGGGGGGGTTAAGACATTAACACCCTCGTATCTTTCTTTGATCTAACGGTCACGACTGACCTCAAATATTCAGACAAGATCTTGTCCATTGATCGGTATTTATCCATACGCTTCCATTATGGAACTTCGCAAGTTGGGGTTTCGAGACTTGCGGATGCAAGGGATTACGCCTTTGGGTATTCCATTCATCGAAGTGCCGAAATACCGAGGTCAAAGGGCCCATTCTCCCTCGTGCAGGGTTTCAGGACTTACGCCCACAAATCCTATAGCAGACTCTTGGTTCGATTGTCCAGAAAGGTATTTCGGGAGGTGAGGTCCATTCTGGGTATTCTTGGAGACGAATACGAGCCTAGATTTCCCGAGCATAGACTTGAAGTCTAAATTGGTTCAATATTCGTATATATATATATAATTTCATCTATAGACATAAGCCATATGTGGTTTTTCTGTTACAAGCATACAACTATCATTTCTTAATCAAAACTCCACACAGACAGTCTATACTGAAACCCTTCATAATTTCACAGTTTATGAGCATAGAAGTCAAAATATACATTTCAAGATGCAAGATGAAAAACACTTATCAAAGAAACGCCAGAAGTGATGCAACTATTGAGAGGGGTGCTCATTTCCACCCAACCATAGGCTCAGTGACTCCCAAAGGATTTACCACTAGCCACCCCCGAGCTGAGACCACGATGCTGCGAGACTGTGTCTCGGTTTGCCAGTGACCGAGAATGAGGGTTACTCTCCCTCTTCTCTGCTATCACTCACTCTGTATTTTCCATAGTTCTTCATCCTTCCCTCACGTCTTCCCCTTCGCGCTTCTCCGTCACGCCTTTTCCTCTTGTGAGGTTACGTGTGGCATGAATTTTCATGCACTGGTCAGGCCTGAGACTCCTACGGATGGACGATTCACCTCCCCCATCCCTCATTAATTTCTGAGGAGCCATCTACCTACCAACCTGTGAGACATTAAATTCGGGCCAGTGAGCCGCTCTTGGTTCTTCGGGCCAGTGAAGACCAAATACGGTATTGGTTTTCAGTGGAAGTTCATGCCACCTTTCCAGGTGCCTTCCACCACCTTTCTTCAGCCATCGTGGTCTCTTTTTCAGCATTTCCCCTCTCAGCAGTCCTGAAATATATACATTCATAATATTATTTACATCGACCTTTTTCATAAGGTCCATTCACATCATACATTCACATTTCTAAGTTTTCCATGGTTCTTGGCGAGTATAGTTATTTTTAAATACTGGGGGAAACAGGGTGTTACAATTCCCTCCCCCTTAAAGGAAAAAACATCCTCGATGTTTTATCTATCAACATGACATGCATGTACAGATGTAAACAAAATCGGATATGCATGTTTCATGGCATCCTCCATTTCCCATGTAGCCTCATCTGGGCCAAAATGTCTCCACTACACCTTGACCTGTGAAATGGTTCGGTTCCAGAGCATGGTTTCCTTTCTGTCCAGTATGCATTGAGGCTCTGGTAGAAATTCTCCCTCCGGTTCCACCTGAATCACAGACCAATCAATTATATGGTTAACATCATGTACATATTTCTTCAATAATGAGACATGGAAAACATTATGTGCTTTTATTGTGGGAGGAAGTGCTAGCTTATTGGCTACAGGTCCCACTCTATCTAGAACCTCAAAGGGTCCACAATACCGTGGTACTAACTTAGCACAAGCTCCCATTTTCAGTGAACTCTTTTTGGGCCTAATTCTGAGATATACATGGTCTCCCGTTTTGAACTCTCGTGGAGTTATCTTTTGGTCCGCATAGCTTTTCTGTCGGTTTTGAGCGACCTTCAGATTTTGTTTTATCTAAGTCACTTGTTGTTCCATTTCTTTCAACATGTTGGGTCCAAAAGAAATCCTATTTATGGGATGACTCCAGCTGACTGGAGTGTTACACGATCTACCATAGAGGACTTCGAAGGGACTGATCTTTAAGGATGCTTGGTAGCCGTTGTTGTAGGTGAATTCTACCAGTAGAGGGTAGTCTTCCCATTTCCTGGGTTGATGCATTACATGCATCCTTAACATGTCCTCTAATATTTGATTCACTCTTTCTATCTGTCCGTCGGTTTAAGGGTGATAGGCGGTGCTAAACAACAACTTGGTCTCTAAACTAGCCATCAGTGATTTCAAAAAATTGGAAGTAAATTTCGTGTCTTTGTCAGACACTATCTCTTTTCGCATACCATGTAGTGTGAATATCTCCTTCATAAATACCTGGGCGATGTCGATTTCTTTGCAAGTCGATTTGACGAGAATGAAATGAGCAGACTTGCTCAATTTATCCACCACTACCATAATGGCGTCATTCTATTTGGTCGATGTTGGTAATCCAGTGATGAAATCCATGGAGATGGTTTCCCATTTCCATTATGGGATCGATAAAGGTTGCAATAGTCCTGCTGGGTGTCAATGTTCTACTTTAACCTGTTTCCATTCTATTCATTTGGCCAAGTATTCGTCTATGTCTTTCTTCAACCCCAGCCAGTAGAATTGTTTTTTGGTAACCGTGATCATCTTCTGGTATCATGGATGACTAGTATAGGGTCTTTTATGTAGTTCATCCATAATGAACCTCTTCAAGTCGTCACAATTTGGAATATACAACCTATTATTGTAAGTGAGAAGACCTCCTTCGGTCATCTGGTAGCCTTCATATTTTACTCCGGTGGGTTTTTGTTGTAGGTACATGGTCATGGTCTGAACGAAGGGATCAATCTCTTCTTCATTTCCGACTGTTTCCTTGACATCTATCTCATAGGTGCTCACCGTCGCCAATTGAATTTATTTCATGCTTCTGCTAAGGGCATCGACAACCCTATTTTCCTTTCCTTTAATGTGTTTGATTTCAAAATCAAACTCGCTAAGGAGGGCCATCCACCTAGTTTCCCTAGCATTGAGATTTGGTTGATCAAATGGGTATCACAATCCATAGTGATCTGTCATAAATAAAAAAATTCTTCCCAGGAGGTAATGCCTCCACATTTTCAAGGCATGCACTATGGCAGCCAGCTCTAGATCATGGGTCACATAGTTGACTTCATTCTCGTTCAATTTTTGGGATTCATAGCAGATCACACTTCCTTTCTGCATAAGGACCCCTCCGAGCCCTTCCTTACAAGCATCTATGCACACGAGGAAGTCATCTTCCGAGTCAGCGATTTTCAACACGGGTGCATGGGTCAATAGATGTTTTAGGGTTTGAAATCCTTCTTCACACTTCTGTGTCCACATGAATTTTTTCTCCTTCTTCTGGAGGGCAGTGATTGGACAACCAATCTTGGAGAATCTTTTTATAAATCTCCTATAGTATCCTGCTAATCCCATAAAGGACCTGATATCCGAAACATCCTTTTGGGCAGGCCACTCCATGATAGACCTGATTTTGTTAGGGTCTACTGCTACCCCTTCTTCGGACAGAACATGACCCAAGTAATGTATTTTCTTCTAGAAGAAGTCACATTTGTTGAATTTAGCATAGCGCTGATGCTCTCTGAGTACTTGCAGCACAAGTCTAAGATGCTCTTCATGCTCTTCTCTATTCTTAGAGTAAATTAATATGTCATCAATAAAAACTAGCACAAACTTATCTAGAAATTTACTGAGTACATTGTTCATTAAGCACATAAAAGTGGCAGGGGCAATGGTTAACACAAATGGCACTACCACAAACTCATAATGACCATACCGTGTCCGGAAAGCAATTTTATGGATGTCTTCACCCTTGATTCGGACTTGATGGTATCCCAACCTCAAGTCGATCTTTGAGAAAATAGACGCGCCTCCCAATTGATCGAACAGATCATCGATCCTGGGCAAGGGGTACTTGTTCTTTATGGTTACCTTATTAAGTTGCCTATAATCTATACATAGTCTAAGGGTTCCGTCCTTCTTTTTCACGAACAAGACTGGTGCTCCCCATGGAGACACGCTGGGACGAATATAGCCCTTATCCATCATTTCTTTTAATTGCAATTTGAGTTCAACTAACTCGGGTGTGCTCATCCGATAGGGTGTCCTAGACACCGGCACCACTCCCAGTGTGAGTTATATCGAGAAGTCTATGTCTCTTCTCGGAGGTAGACCCGGTACCTCTTTCGGAAACACATCTATGTATTCTCTCAGGGTAGGATGGTCTTCAAGGCTGGGTTTGTCACCTTCTATGGCATCCAACACATTTATTTCATATAGGCGACACCCCTTTCGGCAATACTTTCTCATTTGCAGAGCTGATATTTGTCTCACCGAGACAGGTTTTCGGATCCCTTGAAGGGTCATCCTTTTTCCTTATTTGCTCACACATTCTAAGGTTTTATGGTAATAGTCAAGTCTGGCTTTATGGGCGGCTAGCTAGTCCATACCAATCAACAGATCATATGATCCCAGGGGTAATATGTTAAGGGCTTCTTGGGTGGGGAATTCACCCAACATTAATTGGCAGGCTGGTATGACGTTTGCTACCCTTCTTTTGGTGCCAGTGGCTAACTGTACCATCCATGGCTTGGTATGTTTTTGTGTCTGTAGTTTACACTTATCAACAACTTTAGGGCCTATATAACTCAAATTTGAACCAAGGTCAATTAAAATAGACAATAGATGGTTGGAAATCATAACTTCTATTTCCACTACTGAAGCTTGGTGGTTAGCTTGGTTGTTATCCAAGGCTGCATAAATTTGTGCCACACTTTTAGCCACATCATTGACTGTGGTGGCTTCCTAAAGGTAGTAAACTTTTCGACTATTATGTCGTCGGTGTGGACAGTCTCTCAGGAGATGTTCTTCTCCGCAACCTCAGCATTTCAAAGGTTCTCTCTTTGGGTTATCAGTCTTTACTGGTACAGATCCATAAGTTTTACTCCCGCCCAAGGAGGGGAAATTATGTTGGTGTACACTCCGGGCCGGAAAGCTCATCCTTGGATTCTTCTTACAGTTCTTAAATCCTGGGGACTTAGTCCCCGTTTTCTGAAATCTCGAACCACTCTTCTCTTTCCAGTCTCCACGAGGCTCTGCCCGATATCCATACTATTCACGACAATATGTTGCCTTTCGAATAGTGCCTTCTAGGGTCTTTGGCTCATCAAATTCAATTATGTTCTAGTAGTCCTTGGGTAATCTGTTGATGAAGAGTTGCACCTTTGCCTTTTCTTCTTTTATATAAGGCACATACCTCAACAAGTCGAGGAATTTGTTGACATATTTCTCTATAGTAAGTTTTCCTAGTTTGAGTTCATAAAACTCTTTAGTCTTCTCGTCAAAATATTTTTCCGACAAATACTTCTTTCGGAAGTATTTCTCAAATTGTTTCCAGGACAGGNCAGGTCCTTTTCGCGAACCCCTTTCACATTCTTAAGATCTTCCCACCAAATGGAAGACTTTCCGTTCATATTGAAAGTGGCCACTCGGGCCTTTAAATTTTCTGAGAAGTCATGGACTCTGAAGTACTTCTTTAGTCCAAGTAGCCAGGCCTCTGCTTCCTCTCCCTTCTTTATCTCACCATCGAAGGAGGGTGGTTTGGATTTTCTCAATTCTTTGACTTTATGACCCTTGGAGAGTTTTCGCTTCTTCTGTTTTCTTCGGGAATAGGAACTGGTTCTACTGCTGGAAGAGCCCTCTGAATCGCCAGCTTCCTTCTCAGAGGAATCATCTGATGCTTGTCCCTTACCTCTGGGGTGGACCTTTTTCGAGGTGCTCCTCTCAGTGTGGCCACTGATATGACCATGTTTCTGAGTTTTAGGTTCATGTTGCATTTGTCTTTGTAGATCGGATAAGCTCTGCAGTAAAACTGCATTAATTTCTGTTTGCTTTTCTTGTTCTTTCATCATCCTTTCATTGTCATCCTTGCATCTTTGTAATTCGACCATGAGACTCCTCACAGTCTCAGATAGATCTGGAGGGGTCCCTATTGCCCTTCTTTCGTCAGACTCTTCATCTCTATTGTGGGAGCCCTCTCCCACCTCTCGGTGAGTCACCATTCTCTGCGTCTGTAAATTCCCGCAGTTGATCATCTGCTTAGGTGCAAAAGACAAACGTTGCTTGTTAGTCAATAGTTAGATACATTTTTATAATCTTCACATAAATTCATAACTCTTTCGCATGCATACACAGTCGGGTTCTCGTTTTCAAGCTTTGATCTTTTTTTTTAATTAAGAGGGTGTAAGTTAGAGGGTTACTCCTTTTAGGAGTGTTCTAAACGGAGCTTCTGCACAACTCGTTCATGAGCCCAAGAAGGCCAAGTGTTGTAACCATGCTATGATACCAATTTTTAGCGCACCCACTACCATAATCAAACTCTTTTTTCGTTGATATCTCAAGAATCGGAACCCCCAAAACATCTGTGGAGGCCTAGCGTAAGCTACTTCTTTCCCTTTCTTCTCCCATGTGATCGTGGGTCATGATCACAGGTCAAATAACTATGGCACCTCTTCGCATTACGCAACTCAACGCTACAGGAATGTCGAATTGTTCGAATCTGCGACCGTCGAATCCCGACAGGGCTAGCGAATGGACAATGGAATGGGCAACTCGGCAACTCGCATTTGTGCCCCAGCTTAACGTCGGCCTCTATTCCTCACATCTAACAGATGTCCCAAACTCTGGATCCTTTGAAAGGATCTCACCTGTTGATCGAGACCTAACCCTCGTGTTAACAGGCGGGAGTTTGCAAGTCTGGGTTTCGGGACTTGTGGGCACAAGGGAGCATGCCCTTTGGTATTCCGAGTGCCGAAATGTCGAAGTGTCGAACATGCCTCGATCAGCAATTATCCCTTTGGGCTGTGCCTTGGCCAATATGACCTCCTCTCATATGACCATCGTCTTATTCCCGTCGGGACTTATCACAACGAGATCCCGACCTCTTGTCAACGAGACTCCCGAATCCCCGATTCCCGATTTCCCGATATGACGTCACCTAGCCCCACAACAGAACTTTCCACCTTTTCACGATTTCAGAACTTTCGTTCTCGAAATGCGCATGTCTCCTATCTTCAGGATTCGCTAAATGTCGAACCCCAATATGCCGATGACTCTTCTTTGTCAGGATTTTCCCCGAAAACTTCGATTGTTGCCACGCATCCTCCTATGATGGACAATCCTCAATCATTTCGCGTTTTCGGTACTCCCATTCCAAAAATTTCTTTGGGCTCTTGTCCTCAGAACCCCCGAAGTTTTGATTCCCGAAACTCAGATATGACACCTGCTGGGAAACCCCTTTTTCCGCCTTGATCACGATCAACGGTTGTGATAGTCCACTAGACCAACGGCCCTAGTTAAATCTTTGGGATTTCGTGACTTGTGATTTTGGAACTCACGAGTATGAGAGGGCTCACATCTAGACCTTCCGGGAGCCAAAACTCTGAAAACACTTAACTTAACCACACGCTAACACTTCGGGATCTCTCAAGTCGGGATTTCAGGACTCGTGAGAACAAGGGGAATATGTTTTTCAGTATTTCGGGTATCAAAATGCTGGAACGCCTACTGACAGCCATGTGTCCCTATCGATGAACGGTCTCGATATTTCCACAGACCCTGGGGGTTTACGGTCCCAATTCTCTTCGTTAATCGTGAATATAGAAGGAAACGGGGGGGGTTAAGACATTAACGCCCTCATATCTTTCTTCGATCTAACAGTCACGACTGACCTCAGATCTTCCGATAGGATCTTGTCCATTGATCGGTATTTATCCATACGCTTCCATTACGGAACTTTGCAAGTCGGGGTTTCGAGACTTGCGAATGCAAGGGATTATGCCTTTGGGTATTCCAGTTATCGAAGTGTCGAAATACCGAGGTCAAAAGGGGCCATTCTCCCTCGCGCAGGGTTTCAGGACTTACACCCACAAATCCTCCAGGAAACTCTTGGTTCGATTGTCCAGAAAGGTATTTCGGGAGGTGAGGTCCATTCTGGGTATTCCTGGAGATGAATACGAGCCTAGATTTCCCGAGCACAGACTTGAAGTCTGAATTGGTTCAATATTCGTATATATATATATACTTTCATCTATAAACATAATCCATATGTGTTTTTTCTGTTATAGGCATACAACTACCATTTCTTAATCAAAACTCCACACAGACAGTCTATACTGAAACCCTTCATAATTTCACAGTTTATGAGCATAGAAGTCAGAATATACATTTCAATATGCAAGATGAAAAACACTTATCATAGAAATGCCAGAAGTGATGCAACTACTGAGAGGGGTGCTCATTTCCACCCAACCGTAGGCTCAGCGACTCCCAACGGATTTACCACTAGCCACCCCCGAGATGAGACCACGATGCTACGAGACTGCGTCTTGGTTTGCGAGTGACTGAGAATGAGGGTTAATCTCCCTCTTCTCTGCTATCACTCACTCTGTATTTTCCAGAGTTCTTCCTCCTTCCCTCGCGTCTGCCCCTTCGCGCTTCTCCCTCATGCATTTTCCTCTTGCGAGGTTGTGTGTGGCACGACTTTTCGCGCACTGGTCAAGCCTGAGACTCCTATGGATGGGCAGTTCACCTCCCCTATCCCTCATTAATTTCTGAGGAGCCATCTACCTACCATCCTGTGAGACATTAAATTCGGGCCAGTGAAGACCAAATATGGTATTGGTTTTCAGTGGAAGTTCACACCACCTTTCCAGGTGCCTTCCACCACCTTTCTTCAGCCATCGTGGTCTCCTTTTCAGCATTTCCCCTCTCAGCAGTCCTGAAATATATACATTCATAATATTATTTACATAGACCTTTTTCATAAGGTCCATTCACATCATACATTCACATTTATGAATTTTCCATGGTTCTTGGCCAGTATAGTTATTTTTATATACTTGGGGAAACAGGGTGTTACAGGTCCCCTTTTTTTCTTTAAGAAAAGTCTTTAAATTAACTTTTATTTTGGAAATTTTAACTAGATGTATTTTTAAAGAGAGTACCGTATTTTAATTTTTTGGGAAATATATTCAATTTCAAATCCATGGAAACGAATTTGTATGCATAGTCCATCATTCCATATTTCCAATTAATCTTTCTGTTCTTTCAATTTTTTAGTGCATCTATAATGATACAAATACTTACAAATATCATAAAATAACAAAAGTACACACCATGTACATAATGTGTATGTGTAGCACAACTCCATGATAGATAAGTTAAACAATAACTCCTTAAAGAATAGTGGAACCCCCTCCAAATATACAAATACCATTCATACTTCACAATTCTCATCTCCATAATGGATGCATGATCTCTTATATATAGCTATTCACACTTGCACATGAGGCTCCTTTATCACTAGGTTGACCCTATTACATATATATTTACACATTTCATGTACATTTAGGCCCATATATGCCCCCCTTGTGTCATAACATAGTACCCTCCTTCAAAAATATTTGTGCTCAAAGCTTTGCATTTAAAGGCTTCACATGTGATGAAACCAAGTAATATGATTTTCTTATGTTCCCGCTTTCTTCATTCCATTGTCGATTATCTATCCATCCAAAATCAATTATTTTTAGTCTTAATCCTTGTTGTCTAGTTGTTGCATAATTTTGTTTCCTTTGATTCCATGTATTTTTGTTGAAGCTTCTCCAATTTGCAGTGGTTGTTGGTCTCTCATAATAGCTTGTTGAAGAGTAGTTTGGTGATGCCTTGTTCCATGAATATTGACAAGTATTCCATATTCATCATTCATAATATTGATATCGTCCTTCTTGTCTTCCTTGAAATGTTTCTTGGTAATGAGGGTGTCGATACAATTTCACATTTGATGGTCTTCCTTCACTCTGCACATGGATTTCATCTATCTTCTTTTCAGCGACAATGGCATCCTTGATCATATTTTCTTGATCTTTGATTACTCTAGACTTCTATATAATACCATCATATTTGGCATGTACATCCTCTAGATGGTGTTCAAATTCTTCAATTATATGATGTTGACCTTCTTGAATCTTTCATCTCTTAAAACCCATTCCATCCTCTTCCTCATTAAATTAAATTTCCAACAAGGTATATTTTGTCCAAATCCCACTCCTGGATCTCAAGATACTATTGTTGGCAAATATTGAACAAGCAACGAGTACGTGTTGATGGTTGTTTTCATTAATGGAAACAGTGGAGATGGCGGGATAAGAAGGATAAAACTCCTTGGGGATTCGGACGTAAAAGCTCAGGAGGAACAACATTGAAGAA
>SNQJ01S0226326.1:1900-14619 GCA_010110895.2 Picea sitchensis | reverse complement strand
AACACTTGTCTCAAGGGGAGGGGCATGTTAAGCCCTAATATTGGCTCATTACCCCTTAATTGGGGCATATTATATTAGTAATGTTATTTTATTTATGTCGGCTTCAGGCCATTAGTTGTAATTATACCTCCTAGTCTCCTATAAATACCAAGGAGACATTTTCATTTTAAATCATCTTGTACTTGAACATTTAAGTGGGGTAAAAGGAGGTTGCCCGCTCGAAGAGGCTTATTATCTGAAATTATCTCTTTCTCAAGGCGTTGAGTACTTTTTCTGAGGTTTTTCTATGCTATATTGATATTTGGTTCTTAACAAATGTATTTGAGTAAAGTTTCTTGAGAAGACAAATCTGTACCCAAAACCAAAGTTCTTCTCCTAAATTCTTTAGTTAAGCTTTCCACATATTGCCCTTTAGCTTGCCTAAAGTTTTGCCAATCCATAATAGCTTTCTGCATGTATGTTAATGGATAAAATTTCCTTTTAATTGCAACAATAAAATGATTCCAAGATGATAAAACTTTATGATTTTTCATCATGTCCTCTTGAGTTTTGGCTTCCCACCAAATGAGTGTTGCATTGTACAATCTTAAATAAGCAAGATGAATCTTAGTTTCATCATCTTTGATTCTTTGTATCCTACAATACACTTCAATATGACAAATCCAATTATCTAATTTCTCAGCATTTACCTCTCCATTGTACATAGGAAATTGAAACTTAATATCAAGGTTAAGCAAAGGAGTTTGTGGAAGATTTTTACCATGTTCTTTTGGAGAATTTGGAGGTGGTTATGAAATGATGGAAGAGGTGGAAGATGGAGGTGAAGGAGGTGGAGAATCACCACTCCCTCCATTTCCCTTTGGATTTTTATTACCACTGTCTCCATTACCCTTTGGAGGGTTGGAGCTTTCACCTTGAAATATTTCATTTCTTTCTTCAAACAAAACTTTGACCATCTAAGTCATATCATAGAAAGATTTTCTGAAATTTTCTTCCTCTGAAGGAAGAGTTCCATGACTTTCCTCATGAGCCATACTTGGTGAATATCTCCTTGAAGCTTGAGGTGATTTGATAGTTCTCCTTCTTGACAGTTGAGAAATTGGCTCTACAATTTGATCTTCTCCTCTTGTGAGCTTCAACCTTGTAAGCATCAGAAAACAAAAAATAACTTGCAAACAATCAAGCCGTCAAAAACCTATGATCTGATACCCACTAATCTGAAAATGGAATGGATATGTTTCCAATAGATCTTTAAAATGAAGAAGACTTGTCTCTTTAAATTGCAAGTGTAAAATTGGTATGTGTTTGGGTAATTGGATCAAGTTACTAACACATAAATTCAATGAGTTTTACTTAAGCATGAGCAACATATCAGACATATACAAACCATCAATAATAAACACATAACACAATAAATGATAAAGGAGTTCACCTCTCTATTTGGCTACATATCCTAGTTCATTATGCTTAAAAATTGCTCTTAAAATGATCAGAATACAAAATAGATGGCTCCAATGGTTTCAGAATGTCCAAAAACCCCTAGATGGGCTTTTTCGGCACCTATTTTGGGCAAAAAATGATTAAGTTACACCTCCTAGAAGTTTTCCCCTTCAAGCTTGTTGTACCTTCTCACCAAAACGCACCTGTGAATGACCCACATGGCTCCCGCAGCGTTCCTGGGTCAAAAACCCAGCACCCATGCACACTCCACAAATTTGGGCAATATTTTGAACAGTTAGCGAGTTTAGTACCCCTGTGGGTGGAGGTTCAGGTCGCATGGGGGGCATGTGGCCATGTCCCAACACCTGATCTAGCCTTTGTGGCTTAATCGTGCCCAAAATCCGCTAACAGTCCTATGGGGTGGCCATATGGCTTAACACCCACACATGTCAGGCTAAGCATCAATGTAAAATTATCTCGCCAAATGTTATGGTGGTCGTATGGTATAGTGGTAAGAACCAGGGGATATACATCATGGCACTGTCCGCACACACTAAAGGGTAAAAGGTATGGTCATGTGGTATCCATTAAGAACTGTGAGATTTCCACTGGGGGCTATGTGTTGGATTTTGCGTGCCAATATTTAAGTGGAGGTTACATGTGGTGCGATGGATCGGGGTTGGGCCTTAGCCCTGGCCCTTTACTCCGCCGAAATTACATTCATTGCAATTCAAATAATATAATCAGACTATATGTATTAAGATGCACCATGGGCGGGTTGGTAGCCTAGGCCCTACCAAGTTATTACCCCCCCCCCTGCCCAGAGGTCACGGGTTCGACTCTTGTGGAGTCATAAAATTTTACCACTTGCCAACTAGACTAGAGGGGTGCCATGTGGCAGCCCACGACTGGGCCATGTGGCACCATAACATTTTCCCTCAAGATGACATGTGTCACAATACGATTCTCCCATGTGTATGCCATCGATCCTGCCCTATCAGCATGCCAACTCAGCACTCTTCCATGTCACTTGTACGACCATTCCATGTCACCTACCGCGTGTGGGTTCATACCCTTCCACGTCAACACTGTACGGATTGTACAGACTGTACAGTCAACAAAATTTTGCATGTTTGGCAAAATTAATAGAATGTGATATCTTGCTCATACAACATCGATTTAATCCCGTTCAAGTTGTGTTGGGATCGTAACGACGAGGCCTATGCACATGTCCATTTTGAATTGATTCCAAGCACTTCAATTTTTGAGAAAAATTTGATCCCATGGATCATAAAACTTCCATATGTTTCACCTAGGGAATCCCCCAAGAAAGCAATGAAATGATTATATATAAAAAAAGGGGGACCCACAAGAATAATGATTATGAATGCTTAAAGGGTTAGTTGGAGGATATTAGGTCTCATCATGAGTCATTACCTCACGAGTCAACTCTATGGTAATGGCTCTTAATGTCAATCACGATTCGACATTACCATCATATGGTCACGAAACTATGGTAATGGCTCTTAGTTGCATGGTTGATAGAAAGGGGGTCTCATCATAACCTAACCTTCTCATTTCCACTAGGTATTTTTGAGTGACACGTTCATTATTTGGACACCAATCCAAGACAATCCACTTCAATGTGTCCTTAAATTATGAAAGAAATAAATAATGGAAAAAATGATGGGCTTGGAAAAATTGCATTGCAAACGAAGGTGCCACACACCCTCTACAAAGGCACCCATGAATGAGTCACTAAAACCCCTTGTATGTCATGAACCCCATTCCCATTGAGTATTAACACTTAACCACTTCATCCACTTTACATGGCTTAGAGAGGAATATATTGGAAACACTCCTTGACCTAGGGAAAGATCTACCCAAGAGGACACCTCGTCAACCCTCCCATATCCAAGCTTGGAAAGTCGCATAATGTATTTGAGCACTTAATTGTTTGACAAGGTAATATTTGATGCACATGCTTAGGTGGCTCATTTATTGACTTGATTTACTTATCATTATATCTTGACTTGAGATCCTTGGAGGGTGTGCTTATTTGTCTTTGCAGGACCTAGTTGGTGGACAGTTTTGTAGGAACAAGCTTAACTTGGGATTCCATGGGGCTTGAAGCCCATGGGTGGATGAAAAGGGCCCACGTGCCATATGAGAGAAACATACCTTTAGAGGCCTAGATGATATTGTGGACAACATAACCTATCCCTCACATGCTAAACGTTTTTCCTACGAGAGGCAAAACACCACCTATAGAGGCATGACATCACCTAGGAGGGATATGGTTTGGTGGTGAGGTTATCATTCATTGGAACAATGAGGTTTTGAGGAGAATGAGGCTTTAACCATGAACAAAATGACTTGGATGATTGACATGTGGATTTGGGAATCCTAACTACATTCCTCCAACACCAACGACTTACTCCTAGTGTCAAAATGTCCCCTAAAGGGGTGACGTCACATTAAGTTAGGGTTTATTTTTATGTAAAAGTAAATTTTAAGCGAATTGTTTAATATTATTTTGTAAAAGGGGAACAATTAGGGTTGTTGACCCCTATTATTTTGGTTTACCCTAAAATTATTTGGAAAAACTATTTTGGAGACATTTTGTATAAATAGAGATCATAAGATCTCATTTCATAACATAACTCTCCCATTGTGAGAAGTATTAGGATGAAATTTTCACTACTCTTGGTGATTTTTGGTGTTTCTCTCTTGTAGAATGTGTTTTTATGAATGTCTCTTGGTGAATGGATGAGGAGGAGTGATGCACATCCCCTAAAGGCTTTCTCTCTTGACTCTTGGATGAATGTTGCATGGTAACTAGGGTTTGATATCTCATTTTCTTGGATTAGGTAAGGAAAAATATGCATATGCTATTTATTTCTTGCTTATTTTGGTTATTTTTGGTGGAAACCCTTGGGAGGAGTATGCTAGATACACCCTCCATCATTGCTTCATCTTTTTTGTTAAGGTTTTAAGTTTTTATTTTTTTCAAAGGGTTACTAGGAGGAATACAAGTGTGTATACCCTCCTAGATTTACCCTAAGTTTGGTTGGCATACCCTAGGGAGTAAAAGGGTTTACACCCCTAGGGTTTTTGTTTATCTAAATTTTGATTTAAATACCCCATTCAACCAATTTTAAAGGCACTAATCTGAATTTTCTTGCATTGGAGAAATAAAATATTGCATTGGGAAATGTGATTTCTTGCTGTATTAAATTTTTGCAACTTGGGTTTTGTTCCTTGTGCCTAGAGCACCTTTCAGCCATTAGGGTGTCCCCTCCTAAGGATTATTTCTTGATTATGTTACAAACATACATATTCAATAATTAGGGCTGCAAAAACCATAATCTAATTGCTTCAATAACTCTCTAATCAACCATCGAAAATTGCCCAAAGTTTGCACACTTACACTACTTGGTCTAGCTCACTTTTTGGAAACGTTTGGAAGAGTTTTAGCGGATGATTTTCTTGTTGTAATAAGTTGTTTGTTACATCCATAAGGATGATTTCTATTGTTTTAGAAAGTGTTTACAACAGACTTACCTTTTCATGCTAGTATCTTGGTCTTTGAATCTTGAGTTTCACTAGTGTTTATCTAGTCTATCTCTTGCATCTTTCACTTGATTTATAGCACTTGTTTAACAACTTATTGTTTCATTTCATTGCTGATATATATTTTTACTAGAAGCTTCTATTAGGGACAAAATGCTTAAATTTTCTTGTCCAATTGATTATATCACATCATACACTTGGTTTTCTTGTGTCTCGGGTAGGTACTTCACTATCAGCGGGTCTCTCAACTCATTTGGAAATCCTTGAACCTTCCCAATACATATTTCCAACATCTTCCTAACATATAGAATTGAACTCTAGGGATATCCACTCATACTTATCACTTTTTGTCTCAATTCCCCTAGGGTCACTAGGATTCCCCCCTTGAGGTGATTACCTCACCTCTAAAGTGATGGGGACACCTCCCTAGAGTGACAGTGGGTAGGTGTCCTCCTAGCTCTCACCAATTGGTGGTTGGGTCAGTCTTTTCCCAACCTACAATTTGTGTGATAACAATCCCAAAAGGTAGTGTATGAATTTTTGTAGTGCGTAGACCATGTCCAACCCCTCATGTTCTGTGGTGGTATATTTGTTCTCCACTGTTGAAAGTTTCCAGCTAGTGAACACAATGGGTTGATCGATGTCCCCTTCACCTAGCTGTGATAATATTGCTCCTAGTGCCATATATGAGGCATCTACATGTACATGAAACTCCTTATTGCAATTTGGGAAGATCATGATTGGTGCAATTACTATTTTGTGTTATAGTGTGTCTAGTCCTTTATGGCAGTCGTCGTTCCATTGAAACTTCGCTTCCTTTTTCAGTAGTTTTTCATTGTTGTTGTGATCTGTGTATCCTTTAATGAATTTAGTATAATAACCTATGTGGCCCAATGTCGTGCACACTTGTTTTGCCGATGTGGGTGGTTGTAGTTTCAAAGTTACTGCAATCTTCAATGGGTCCACTATTAATCCCTATTTACATACTACATATCCTAGTAGTATTCTGAATGGTGCGCAAAAAATTCATTTCTTTAGATTCAATTATATATGATGTTGTATGCACGTGTCCAACATTAATCTCAACAATTTTGCGTGATCTCGTAGTAGGTTGAAGACAGTCCAGTCGTCCAAATATACTTCAAGGAATTTATGAATGAACTTCTTAACCACTGTGAAAACTACCCTAGAGAATATCGTCGGTGCACTATTTAATCTGAATGGCATTACCATGTATTAGAAACTTCCCCATTCTGTTGCGAATGTTTTCTTATGTCGGTCCTCCTGTGCAACTCTGATTTGGTGGTATCCTAAAAAACCATCTTTGAATGAATATCATTCTTGTCCGCCTATGTTCTCCAATACCTCATTTGTAAATGGTGTTGGTAATAGTTCATGTAGGAATGCATCATTTATATTTTTGAAGTTGACAGGGATTCTAATTCCCCCAGTTTTTGTATCCTCTACTACCATGGGACTTATCCATTCGAACTCTTTGATTGGTTCAATAACTCTCGATTTTAACACGTGGTCCATTTATTTCTTGAATTTTTCTTTATATCATGGGTTCAATCGGTATGGTCTCTATCATACCATTTTAGCATCAGGCTTAAGTTGGATTCTCATTTCTCCTAGCTTTCCAACTATCCCCTTCATTTCCAAGAAGTTGCTCGGGAATAAGTCCTGGTACTCGCGTAGTAATTCGACTATTTTTTCTATGGTTTCATCATCCCAGTAGTATCCTATCTGCGTCGACTTTGTATTTTCCTATTTTCGAATGCCGACCCTCCTTGTATTTACTAGTTGTTCATAGGTTTTTGATTCCATCTCTGGTCCTTCTACCATTTTCTCTCCTTCTATTTCCTATACTTGAACATTTTGGGGATTTGCATCATCCTAATCCTCTTCGGTCACATTATAGAATTCAAGTAATTTATGGACTGTCATAGTAACATTATGTGCACTGCATATCGATATTACTTATGTATGTTCTTCTTCATTACATATCAATCTTACTTCCATCTATTCTTCTTCATTGAATAGTTTTTGTTTGATTTCCTGAAGTGATGTATCTATTGAGGGTGACTTATGTTGAAACGCGAATGTTTCTTTGAACCTTTGACTTATGTAACCCCACTCCATTATGTCTCTGCACACTTCCATTTCTAAATAACATTTTTTTGGTATTGTCTTGAGAGTATGAATGAACATGTGTATCTGTTCCTCCTTGGGAACTTCATTCCACTGGTTTTCACACTGCGCAATATGATTTGTTGGGTTTCCTTCACCGATATATTTTTTCATCGTGTCTCCCTCTTAGGTATTAAATCTTATATGGATTAGTCTATTGCATTGTTTCCAATCTTCCATGGCGCCTTTGTGCGTCACCCACCATCTTGCAAGGGTGGCTTTCAACACAACATCTAGTGCAAGAAGCATCTATTGCGCTAGTACATGTGCCTCAAAATTTTGTATGAATGTTGCTATATCTGTCAACCCGTCATAATTAGGTGGGTTGAAAAATTCTATTCCAATCCAACATAATGACCTGGTCATGCACGCGCATCTTCGTGTTGAGACTTTATGCATCCTCTACTGCCATTTTTCCAAACCTGCTTCTGAGTCTGATGTACACAAATTGATTCTTCTCCAACTTAGAGTGTCGTATGTAGTGGGATTAACATAATAATCCATCATCACAGTCATGTTGTACAAGTGATCAATTTCATCTCCTTGCGTGGGTTCTATGTACCACCTTCCCTATTTTATGTATAAGGGTTCAGTCACTTTCAGGTGTCCAACATCAAATATCATCTCTCACCTTTTCAAGATGATAATTTATTTGTTATCAAATGCCCATTCCATTCCCATTAAAGTTGGATATGGTTGAATGGAGTCCACAATCTAGATAACTTTGAAGTCTTGGATGTTGCACACTTCATCTATGTTCACAAGTATTCTTGTTAGTCTTCCAATCTGTATTATTTTGTATTGATTTTTTAGTCTCAATTGGATGGGTGACCACACTAACTTTGGTTTCCCCATCATCTCCCAAGTCCACTTAGGTATCACATTCACATAGGACCCTAAGTCTAAGATCACATTGTCGATGTTATATTCTCCAATATGTGCATTGAACCTAAATTCTTCGTTGGTTCTTTTCTTGTACAGTAGTTGGTTCACTACTTTATTTTCACTAGGGATTGTCTTCCCTTGAGTGCAATGGTTGATCTTCGAGCATAATGTATGCAATTCATTTTCATCTTCGACCAACTCTATAAAACTTTGCAAAAAAATTCCTAAGGTGCTTATCTTCTCCAATGATCATTTGGTCATGACCTCATCCTCAGTGGGAGGCATATTCCCCATAGGTGGTGTGGTTGATGTGGACATTGTCCAGTCCTGTCACATGAGTTCTTCCTTTCTTGTTTATAGGTCTTCTTCTCTTCCTATGGGTCAAATTCTTGTGTAGGTGCTTCTAATTTATTTACCCACTGCTCAACCTATTTCACTCCATTGTTTGCATCTCTCTATGTTTTGGTTCCTCCACGTGTAACGACTGCAATTTTGGTTCCTTTGTCCCTTATCTCAGCTGATATATTTCACATGTTCAGGTTCTAATTTTGATTCCCTATGGCATGCCATTTTTACAATAGTTATGGACAATCCTCTCTTGCATGTTCTAATTCTTGACATTAAGTACATGTTGTGCAGGGATTTGGAAATCCCATGCTAAGTGTCCCAGTTGGTTACAATTATAGCATACTACGGGGCCTCTTCCTCCTCGCCTGAAGTTTGTTCTACCCCGACCCCTAATGAATCATCCTCACATTCCTTGATTAAATCCTCTTGGGGTACTATACGAACCTCCTCCTTATGTCGCAGAATTCTCCTCCTGAATTTTGTTCTCCTCTCTCTCATGCATCATGGGAATTGTTCTCATATATAATTGAGGTGAAGGAGGCCCTTTAAGCATGCAATGGAGTGTGATGTAAAGCTTATTGTGAATGAAGCATATCCAACATCTCTTTCTTTTCAGAGATAAGCTATCACATTCTGCCAATTTGTGTTATACAATGTTTTTCTCTCTTATTCATTAATAGAAGTTGGGTTTCACTATATTTGTGTGTTTCTGGAAATATCTCTGTGTATTTATTTGTTATAACTTTTCTATATTTTTTTCTTCATGTTGTTCTCAAAATAATATGGATCAGTGGTATCAGAGCAGTCTGCTCCTTTTTGTTTTTCAGAGCAAGTCCCCGACAAGGTCAAGGTATAGAGAGTTGGGTCTCGAGCTAGTTTCTCTTTAGGAAAACCACTCTCGCCATCCCAAGTGACCTCCCATGGTAGAAGAAAAGAGAGGTGAACGAGTAGGATATCCTTTCAATACATTGCTCGAGGAATCCTGCGTGCGACAGAGGAACGAGATGATGGAAAAATTCACTCAGATTCTTCAATAACTTTCGACGGTGGCCAAGGCATATTCGACAAGCAGCGATTTGGAAGGTGTGACACCCTTAAAGGTACAAGTAAATTTTGATATCCCCTTATTTGAAGTCCAGATAGATGCAGATGATCTAGAAAAATGGTTGAATACACTATAAGGTTATTACAAAAAATTTCGACAGTGAAACTATCACCTTCGCGCTCCTTAAATCCCTTTGCCATGTCAAAGCTTGTTGGGAAGGTTACTAGGAGAGGCACACTGTGGATGAATATACATCATTCGAGAGAGAACCCACTTGGTAGACTTTTATAGATTCCCTAAAGGAGGATTTATACCCTGTTAGAAACTATGATGACCAATACATGAGATGGATGGCTCTGCTTCAGAAAAGAGACCAGATAGTGTCAAAGTACACTAACATATTTCATACCTTACACTCAAATATGGGTATCAAAGACTCTGAGAGACACTGTTTTTTGAATTAACGCAGTGGTCTGCACATGTACTGTTGGAAGGTTTACAGTTGGGAGTAAGCTTGTCATTGATGGAAAGAACACTGATGGCAAAGATCAACATGATCAGCAACACAGTGATAATNTTGGATATCGAAAGTTGACGTGTCGAAACACTTCACCACTAAAGTGGAAAAATTGCGAAGTGGAGTTGAAGCGTCGAAACACTTCACCACAGAAGTGGTGAAATGCAAAATGGAGAAATGATCCTAGTCCTTGGATCAAGGTGTGATCTGGGTCGTCAGATCCAGGAGGTGAATATGGAAGACCACATCAGAAAGGATAGTCATGGACCGTTGGATCAAGAGGATGCGTGGTGAAAGATCAGAGCTAATCAAAGACTCCATTTTGGAGTTTCGTGAATTGCGACTTGGAGTGACGAGAATCTCCATCTAAGGATAAGCGAGATGCGAGAGCATGAAAAGATCAGGACCGTCAAATGACCAAGAACGAGGACCGTTGATCTGATCTCCATTTCGGAGTCTTGCCTATCGCGACTTGGAGTGACGAGAATCTCCATCTAAGGATCAGTGAGATGTGAGATCATGAAAAGATCAGGACCGCCAGATCACCAAGAACGAGGACCTTTGATCTGAGCTCCATCTTGGAGTCTCGCCTATTGTGACTTGGAGTGACGAGAATCTCCATCTAAGGAACAGGGAGATGCGAGATCGCGAAAAGATCAGGACTGTCAGATTACCAAGAACGTGGACCGTTGATCTGAGCTCCATCTCAAAGCTTTGCCTATCGCGACTTGGAGTGACAAGAACCTCCATCTTAGGAATAGCGATATGCGAAATTGTGATTTAATCGCATCCGTCAGATCAAGGTGTGATCTGGACCATTGATCCGACTCCATTTCGGAGTTTCACGAATCGCGACTTGGGGAGGCAAGAAACTTAACCACAAGAACGCTGAAATCGCGATATGCAAAATCGTGATATGATCTGAGCTATTGAATCAAGATCAGATCTGAACCATCAAATCATAGGACAAGTGGCAAGTGATTGGAATTTCGCTAACTTGGAGTCAACAGAGCATGGTGTGGAAACTCGCAAAATATGAAG
Organism: Picea sitchensis; assembly: GCA_010110895.2. Lineage (NCBI taxonomy): Eukaryota > Viridiplantae > Streptophyta > Pinopsida > Pinales > Pinaceae > Picea > Picea sitchensis. Next base: position 3,580 of record SNQJ01S0226326.1, on the reverse strand, counting down.
CGCCTTTTGGCACAGCCTATGGTCATTGTCGGTGGTCATGAGAAGGGAAGGAGTCAGTTCAAATAAGCTCCATTTCGGGGTTTCGGGGATTACGACTTGGATAGTTGAGATGCCTCATCTCCATATTCACAAAATGCGAAATCGTGAAAGCGCTTTATGCATAAGCGCATGGTCACATCCATTGGGCACATTGATGGAAGATGGAGGAAGAAGCTAGAGGTGCTTAGATTCACCACAGGGATCCCAAAATGCCGAATTACGAAATGGTGAAACAAGCAAAAGATTATTTCTTCTTAATGCAACGGTTCAGGTGAAGTTGAACAAGATCGAAGGGATACTTTTGCGCTTCTCAGTGTAAGAAATAAAACAAATGATGATCTCTGTCAGAGGACTCAAAGAGGACTGAGTGTGATTGCCAAAGAAAATGAAGAGTCTCAAGGCATCTTCCAGTGGATTGAGGATTATTGATATAGGTGATTGACATATGGAAGGGGATTGAAGTCTGTCGCTGAAAACAAAAAGGATAAGCTCATCTAAGACAGAGAAGACGAAGAGTCTCGACTGCCAAAGAGGCTGAGGAATCTCAGCATGACATCCAGTGATGCTGAACACGTGGGAAAACCGCAAGATAAGCTTAAGGGTTACCATGATGATCAGACAGAGCACTCGACATGTGGAGGAGATGAACGTGGTGTGATCAGGCAAAGGGATTGCGCACATTGCATGCACAAGTAGCACAGAATCTATAAGTACACGATACAGAAAGAGTTGTGGTTGTTGTTGGTGTAGTTGTGATTGTCATTGTTGAAGGTGATTCATGTGTGAAGAAGGAGGGGAGTGCAGCAGCTGAATTGAACAGAAGAGGAACTGTGCAGTGAATGGACATGGCGCACAGAGCATAAAAGGAAGTGAGGCAGACAGATCAACGAAATGCAGCAGAACAGTGATGAGTCTAGTAAGCCATTGTTGAACATTATATCACTGTAATGAGTTTCAGTAGCAAAGATTTATAAAACAGGGTGGTAGGGAGGTGCTAGGGAGGACTGTTGTCCTCAGAGGTTCAAGTGGGTGCTTGAGCACAGGGAGTTGTAGCTTCCTTCTAGTTGGTGCTAGAGAAACCAGGGAGTTGGTGCTTCCTTCTAGTTGGTTCTAGAGAAACCAGGGAGTTCTAGCTTCCTTCTGGTTGGTGCTAGAGAAACCAGGGAGTTGGTGCTTCCTTCTAGTGGGTGCTAGAGAAATCAGAGAGTTGGAGCTCTCAACAAGTTGCATCTTGCAAAAACAGAGGTTGTAGTCTCACAATGAGTTGGTGCTCATATGTATGATAATGTAAAGAATGTAGATAATACTTATCATATAAAGAAAAAAAGGTTTTTACCCTGTATGGGTTTCCTCAGGAAATATCTGTCTCTGTGTTTCTCATATATGTGACTGATGCTGAATGTGCATTTGTTTATTTCCCTGCATTATTGTGATCATCATTGAGTGCCTTGTAAAGATTTTAAAAGAAGCGTAATTGTTTAAGCATGATAACAATGGATTCACCCCCCCCCCTCTCAGTTGTCCAACAATTGGTATCAGAGTTGGCCCCTTTTATCTAAGGGTAGATCCTAGAGATTAAACATGTCAAGTCATGAAGGAAATTCAACCAATAAGGCCCCTCTATTCAATGGAACAAACTTT
>SNQJ01S0226323.1:0-14620 GCA_010110895.2 Picea sitchensis | reverse complement strand
CTAGTCTCCTATATATACCAAGGAGACATTTTCATTTTGAATCATCTTGTACTTGAACATTTAAGTGGGGTAAAAGGAGGTTGCCCCCTCGAAGAGGCTTATTATCTGATATTTTCTCTTTTTCAAGGCATTGAGTACTTTTCTTGAGGTTTTTCTATGCTATATTGATGTTTGGTTCTTAACACTAAACGAAATCCACAGGATCGTTTTTGAAATTAATAGAACTATATTAAACACATACAAATGATCATGCTAATTGTGGCACGTAGAAATCATTTGCAAATCAAATCAAAACAGGAACGAATCGAAATAGTTTGGGTTCGACACAAACGTTATGAATCAACACAGCTCCATGATTTTAGCAAATAGATCTTTAGGATAGGTTGAAAGTAAATGAGAATATTGGTGCAATACAAAACAAAGTCGTTCATGGAAAATCGAAGTCAACAGGGGTGTTTTGAGTCTATTAGGACAAACGAAACTAATCGAAATCAAACCAAATCGACTATCCTAAATCAGACGAACAAAAGTGATTAAAAAAACAAACCAAATCGAATAAAAAACCAATCAATTGCTAAGTTGGGCACGACAAAATCGCATAACCAAATCATAGCTACATTTGAGTTTAGTAAAACGAATCTACTGTAAAGGAAACATAATCATTTCAAATATATCAAAACGAACAGATCTATCTTGAAAGCAAAATTGAATCCTTTATATCAATTCAAGAAAACTTACAAAGAAAAATTCATATTGAAATTCATACCTGGACAATCAGAAAACAACTCGATCATGATAATTTGGAATTGACGAAGGTTGTTGCTGCTTCGACATTCCTGAAGACAATCAAACCTGTGGTTTTTTGTTTCTTGTCATTAGCTTGAAGCTTGTCTAGTTCTTTCGACAGCACTATAACTTGGTCCTCTAACGATTTGATCTTTGACTGCAACAAGGGAACGTCGGTGTAATAATGCTCTAGCCACACATTGCATTGGATGCATGATGTCTGCTCGGTCTTTGATATCACAGGCAAGGGTTTGTTTAATTCACCAGGCGTTTCGTTATGCAGCGTGATTCCTGGGTAGTTAGGATTGTTTTTTAGGCAAGGGGGTAAATTAGAGACATAGTCATAGGGTTGCTTGGAGCATAGGCCATGGGAATAGGGGTACTCTTCAGCTAGGAAACGCTCGATATCAAAGTTTGAGTCCTCGCTCAACACTATGGGATTTTGGTCGACGTTTGGCTTAGATTTATTCCTGGCAAGTCTCGATATCAATCGAGCATTTTTATTACCTTTGCTATCGACAATAGGATTACCCTTGACTTTATTACTCACAGGCTTCTTGACAGCCTCAGTCTTGTCTGTTATGATGTCGAGTAGGTTGATGTCAGGGAAAACTGAGGGTTTGGCAGGGGGTAGGAGGATATGAAATGGCATGGGTGGCCCGACCACAGTCTCACTAATCATAGCCTTATCGATTTGAGCAGACTATGGATTAGCAAAGCCATTTCTAGATAGAAAGGCTTGCCAATTATCACCATGAAGGCTCAAATGGTGGATGACGATGAGTTTAATTAATCTGTGGTGAAACAAGCTGCTATCAACCTTCTCGTGTTTGAACCTCTTAGACATCTTGTAAATACTATGCAAGAAGTAATGCGACATGTTCAAAGGATAACCCATGAAACTCATTAATAACCAGAGGTGATACAGAAAAACCAAGCCATACCGACTTTCACATGTCACAAATTGTTTCACAATTACCAAAATATCATGCCACCTGGGTTTGAGGGTGGAAATAGGCATACCTTTATCACATGAGACAACATTCCTTGATACGAATAGTAATGGCCATGACACCTCATCAACTTTAGAGTTTTTAAACCATCGTTGGCCTGTAGCTGCCAGTCCTGTAGTAGAGCTTATGAATTATTCATTGAGCTCGAGCTGTATGTCACCTACTTTAGCCCTGAACCCATCAAAGGTGAGGGCGAATTGTTGGGCAACCAAAAGGTTAAAACCCTCGAACCTCTGTATAAACATGAGCCAACCACTGTTTTCTAAATCTTTACAGGCATTATCGAATAGCAACAGATCTTGGCTACCATTCAGATCTATGCGCACCACCGGTGCCATAGACAAGAGCACATGGTGAGCACGGTGAAGGGGATAGGGTTCGAACAGAGTATAGGCAGGGTTGAATGCTCACAGGCTTACCCAAAAACACCAGGAGTGACCTGGGATAGGGGGAAAACATTAATGATAGAATGTGCGAAGGTGGTGGAGCTATTTCGGCCCATGCAAAACAATCATTTCCACAGTACAACCGATGACGCATATAACGTTCAAACCACTATGCATATGTTAAAAACCATGCCATTCAATCGATTAATAAAATCTATGATACGTTGACCAAACACTTGCGTAGGCAATAATGTTAGCATAGTTTTAAAACCAAATCAATAACTCGAAATCACACCAAGGGTTTGATCACATGAAAATATGTGTTGTATGACATGATTTATAGCAAGGGTCTAACCACAACACCAATGTATTTTCATGAAAACAATGTGTCAAGGGAATCGATCAAAGACTATAGAAATCAAACCACCAATGCATCACAAACTCGATCAAACATCAAGCCACCCATAAATCAACGATTGGATCACACTCCTTAACAAATCATATTAATAATTAAAGAATGCCAAATAATAAGGATCTTGGAGTCTTGTCGACTGTATGATCATAATCAAATTGGAAACGCAATGGTCATATCGACAAGAATGATCACAACAATCTAGTGATGATTTTAATGTGACTTCGAAAACCAAGTTTTCATGCTTGCAGTCGTGAAAACGAGAACCAAGGTAAGTGAGAAAACACATGAAACAATAGTGTCATTTTATTCAAGGATTGCGATGAAAATCAAAGTTTGCAAAACATTGGTGTAGGCAGCTTATAAGGATAGTAGAAAAATGCGAATTGGCTGCCAACACTCCTGTATATGACACTCTGTTAGTTGTCTCTTCATGCAATCTAGCATGGTGGTACTCTAGTCGAAAATCTGTGCATTTAAGAACTGTACCGCACAATGCATGTGCGCCTGGGAAATCCTGATGTAAAGATGCAGATCCAGTAATCCACCCAATGAGTAGAACTATCACTTTGAGTGATAGATTGTTGATATTAAGAATAGGCACATGAGAACCCACTTTCTCAGTACCAACCTCACAATGGAGTCCAATAAAATCCTCAATGTTGTGGGGGCCGGGGGGAAAGGTATGCAAGTTGACTGGACCCCCTCTCCTTGAGAGACCAGTCAAGAAGTAAATTTCCTCAATCATTGGATTCAATGAATGCCCCTCAAGCATGAATGCCTCTACGTCAGGATGCCAGTAATCTATCAATGAATTTAGCAACATGGGTTTTCCCCTCATAAACAAACATTGGAATAACTTTAGCAACCCACATTGTGACAAAATAGTGATAGAAGAAGGGTCCTTGAAGACCAAAAAATCAATTTCCTCATGATCCCCCTCTCTCCAATGCACATACATCCTGCAAACACAAAGAAATGGAGAGTTAACTCTTTCATTTCCCACTTATTGAGGGTGTACGCGGGTTGTCTTGAGGATAGTCATGTGTACACACGGGCAACTTCTCTCCTGTCTGCATGTACATGCGGGATGTTCTTGGATAGCCCGCATACACGCAGGGATGACATCTTTAAAGGTCAACGTCGCCCCCCAAAAACCAAAAGAAATGCAAAAATGGAAGATGGAAATGCAAGGGAGGTTAATATGTACTTACTTGGTCCAAACGAAAGTTCATTTCGTCCACTGAAGCTCCCAGAATCAACTATTTCGGCAAATGGGTGTTTTTTGACTTTTGAACAATTCTCAAATTACAATGGTGATAATGAGCTGCCAACTTTCTATTTATAAACTTTTTGGCCCCTTTTTGTCATTTTGTTTGGACCCTTTTGCCATTTTTTTTCTAGTTTGAAAATCATTTACTATGGTTCCTGAGTATCTTAGGGGATGTTACGATAAGTGTTACTTTGGGTATTGGGAATTTTTTTGAGAGTTGGGTCAGTTTTAAAGGTCTTTTGGTAAAAAGTCATTTTTCCAACGTTGTGCATGTAAGATAGGATTCCACCTCCACTTGTTGCACCTCATTGTCCTTTTTTCTTTTCCATAGGATCGATCCCACCAAATTGTGACATGGAACCCTCACTTTTTCTCTAGAAGTGTCGTAATTTAGTGGTAGAGCCTACTTGTACATGGATTCCCTAGGTAGATCCTGGTTGCATTTTGGTGTCCATGCCGTCAATAATGACTATAGGCTTGGGATACCTTATTAGTTTTTCCTAATTATGAGTATGAGCCTCATTTGCATGATTCATTATCACTCTTGACCTCACCCTCGGGACTCCCAAAACACAACGGGTCTTCTTTTAAGCCCTTTTCAGACCCTCTAAATATGAAAATATTGTCGAGCAATCTTGTTTCCCTTCATGCTTGCTAAACTGAAATTTGAAGGCACGTCTGTCTGACGGTAGTTTACCCCTTCTTCGGTCTGGATGGTCAAAAGTATGAACAAAGGTATACTCTAGGAGCCTCGGTTCTCTAGAAGAGCACTCTCAAGTATAATTTGACCCCTTTTTTGGGCTTGAGGGTCTAAATCTACGAAAAAGGAACCTCCACGGAGTCCATAGTTAAGCTCTTTTCAGACTCCCTAAAATTGAAAAGATAGCTGAGTGACCTTGTTTCTTCACACTCGTTAAATTGGTCCAGAAGAACATCCCTTACAGAGTTCATATTTAAGTTGTTTTCAGACTCCTTAAAAATGAAAAGATTGCTAAGTGATATTGTCATTGTCACACTCATTAAAATGATTTTGACTAGACATCTGTTCGGTGCTAGTTTACCCCTTTTTCGAGCCGACTAGACTACCTTCAAAAATGGTACCCCAGTGGAGTCTCCTTTTATGTTTTTTCAGACTCTCTAAAAAGGAAAAACCGTCGAGCTTACATTCTCTGGGCTCGTTAAAATCACATCGAAGGACGTTATCATTGTGTTTTATTAATCTCATTTTCATTCCTACGTCTTTAGAATAATGTCGGATCCATGATTCTCTCAACTGAACCATCTAAAGGACACTAGGGAATAGTATTTTCTTTTTGTTGACAGCATAATGAGTCACCCTTGGAAAAAGCACATCCTTCTATTTGTTTTTCAAGCTCTAGGATTCAATCTGACCTTATAAATTTGTTCTCGCTACATAGATTTGTGTCCTCCTTCGTTTGGTTACCCTTCCAAACATATGGAGAGTTCACTTTGCCTCCTTCATCGGGAACTTATGTCAATGCCATGCTGCCTGAGTCTCATGTTTTGTCGTTCTTTCGTCCAAGGGAAGTCTTACTAAACTTGAGTCAACCCTTCTGCAGTTTGTCTCTTTTCCTCATGCTCGACCATCTCGAAAGACCAATCAAGTCCTTGTTCAAAAATCAATGAAGTTCTATGCCTGATCGTCAAAGATCCTCTTGTTTGTTCCTCGACAAGTCATCGAAGACCTCTGGGTATTGACGTTGTACACTCATATTACACTCCTACCTAATTTTTGAATATTTTTAAGTTGTTGCTCGAGCTCTGAAGACCTCATCTCTAGCCATTAGGTGTCATTGGCTTCTTGAAGACAGATACTATACATGTATATCTTTCGATTTTTGAGATGTAGATCCGTTGTGTACTACTTGCGACTACACTTTATATAGTTATATGACATGGATCTGCAGTGTATATGGTTGGTAACCATGATTTTATTTCATCCTGAGCATGGGTATGCCTGCCTTGGTGAGACAAATTGATTTTTTCAGATGGAACCTCCTGAACTCTGGTCCCTGGGCTCACTCACATCGTACAATGGTGAATATTTGTAATGTATTTTGGGCATTAGATGATCTTCTGACCTCACACATTAGGGGGCATCTGTTATAACCCTAAATTGCACCAGACATGCATACCTAGCATCAGGCCATCTAACTTACTATATTTTCCAACCCATCACTGAACAAGATCTTCAAAAAACCATTGCTTTGAAGGTGTATGTGCCCTGCACCACTACTGCCTGTGTACACACACCTCCTGACCCACTACAGCCCACGTACACTCACAAAATATCATGAAAAGTGGAAAATTGCATAGGATACTAGTTTCTGGGCCGTTACTTAACCGTTTGACTTCCCATAGCCAGTGACCCCAACCGTTATTATCCCTTTTGGCCTATAAAAGAAGGGGTTGGGGTCCCATTGCAAGGGGAAGCACGAGATCAAAGAAACTCTGCCCATTTTATCAATCCCCCTTTTCCCCAATTGCAAATACCTTACCATTTCCCTAAGAGAAAACTAAAGAGGATAAGAAGATGTGGAAACAGTTGGTGCATGGTGAAGAGGAGCCCAGGACCAAGTTCAAGGAGAAATGTTGGTCTCATGTTGAAAGTGATTTTTTGTGAGATTAATATAAATAAGTACTTTTTTTGTCTCACCAAATGACGTCTTAATCTTATATGATTTTTTTGCATTTCTTGTTTATGATGTCTAACCCACTAATCCATATGTAAAATGCATGCTTGTAGTTTCTTGTTTGTATGAATGCAGGTCAGCCTTGGGAGGATATTATTAGTCAGGAAACAACCAAGCACAAAGGGATCGACATCGGATGTGGAGTTTAAGGTAGGCCTATCAGATCCCTCTCTCTTGTCTTTTATGTAGATTGTCGGGTAATGTTGGGATAGTGATAAAAAGTAGGAGACTTTAGACGGTTAGCTCTACATACGCTTCAAACCCTTTGTGTAGTCCGTAGAGGGGTTTTCCCACTATAGAACTAGCACAGTCGGAAAGTGTTAGGGAAGCTCATCAGACAGAGCGTGAGTTTCAGGAGGGCACGAGGATTTGTTTGAATAACAAAGTGACTGAAACCTTTGAATTCCAAGTTGTTTTGATCTCAGAGGAGAAGTAGTGCAAGTGTGCATAGAAGACCCATGCAAGACATGCACCAAGCCAACACTTGGAAAGTGTTGAAAAAGTTCCAAGGAATATAGAGCAGAAGGAGAGCACCAAAGGGTGAACTTTTTCAAGTTCAAAGATCAAGAGGAAGAGAGTGAACACTAGGAAGGCATAAGGATCCATTTGAAGGAACAAAGGGCCAAGACCCTTTGAAATTTAATCATTTCAAGCTCACGAGGTGTAGTGCGAGCAAAGGCCAAGTAGCCAGCCTTACAAGAGAATATCAGAGGCCAATCCTTTGAAACTACTTGAAAATTACTTTATTGAAAGGGAATCATAGATAACAAAGGATGAGAAGCTACATATGGCATCGCATTAGCTGCTAGAAGAAAATATGGGCTCTCAGATCATACTCCAGTAGAAGGAGGAGCGAGCATGCATGAGAACATCTCTCGACCATTAGATATAGTCGTGAGCAACAACAACCGTCAGATACAACCAAGTTTCCCTGGGTTTAACCTTGATCATTCTTCGTAATCTGGTAGTCCATAGATTTTCCATACAGTGCCACAAAGGAGACGAGGTTACCGAACTCGCGGGGACCCAAAGAAAATCTGGACCATCCTTCAGCTGTGATGTGTGTCAGTGGATCTGAAATTCTGGAGGTCCAACACTTTGGAGGATTATAGGGTTTGTGCATTGAAAAGGCCCAAAGCTCTGAAGAGAAAATAAGATCTCAGCCATCCATTTGAGAGGGACTTGTGGAAACAAATATAAATATCTGGAGGTACAACACTCTAGAGGAGTTAATTTGAGTCTGAGTTGAGAACTCCCGAAGGGCAAGGAGTTATAGTTGATCTGGACCATCGGTTGAGAAAGGCCACATGGAGGGTAGATATTACCTCCACCAATTCAGTGTTCATTGGTTACGAAGGCTGGTGTTGTAGGAATTCCCGAAAGTCGGAGTCCCGTAGTCAACCTTGACCATTGATTGAGAAGGGACATGTGGATAGCAGATCTGAACTACACTAGTTCAGGGTTCAGGGAGAATAGGGCACAGATTATTGAAGACTCGTGGAGGCTGAAGGGGCAGAGCTAATCCTAGTTGTCCATAGACAAGGACACGTGGCACCAGATCGCTTAGTCTAAAGTCACAACACTCTGGAGGGTTTGCAAAGTGGAGCATTTGGGTGAGAAACTATTGAAGCTCTGAAGAGTCGGAGGCCATTACAGTCATCTAGTTGTGGGAATGCATGAAACTATATATTGGAGTCCAAAGTTTTGTCACTCACGGAGAACTATGGCATAGTTCTTCAAAATTCTCCAAAGCATAGAACATCAAAGTGTTGGGGGTCGTTGATGTGTGAGAGCATCACGATTGTACGATCAACCATTTCAGCATTCAACACTCTACATGTATTGGGTTTGGGTTGTGTGGATTCCCAAAACTCATGAATCCATAAAAGCATAAATGTTAGTCATCCATCCATCGAAGTTTGAGGAATGTCAATTTAACACTTGGACAAACTCACTGAATCGACGATTCGGGAAATTTGTTAAAACAAGGTTGTGGAGAAATTGTCGAAGCCAGAAGTGCAAAAGGGGCATGGAGTCATTGATCTGGTGGTGGATTAGGAGCGATTCGATCTATATTTTTTACGATCAACACTTTTCAGGTGTTGTGTGTGTTGGTGCGATCAAAATAAATCATCAAAGCCCGAAATAGTGGGGTTTGAGCCGTCAATATCAATGCATGTTGAGGGCCATTGATCTTGCTTCCTTTTGTTTCTCCAGTTCGCAAATGTGGTGCCTTCGAAGGAGTTGAGGGATAATAAATGTAGATCATTTAAGCCTGAGCACTTAAATAGAATGTTATCCTTGGCGCTTGATTACAACCCTCGGTCACCTAAGAAGATGGCCTGAGAAAGGGGGATAGGGGTCCGAAATTGATTTTTTAAAGAAAAAAGGGGCTTAGAGAGAAAGATCCTGCATGTTTTTAACTTTGACTTGCACTAGGGAATTTTAGGACTTTTGTTCAATAATGGGGGCTCAACAGGGCCCGAAGAGCCAATTCATCTCTTGATTTGAATGATCCTAAACTAGGAGGTCGAGTGGACCCTGGGTGAGGTAGGGGTTTTGCATCATTTTACTAACCAGATAATATAATATATAACATATATAATAATATATATGATATATAATATATGTTATAATAGTTATAATATATATTTTATAAAATTTATTATATATGTTATACGATATATAATATAACATATATCTTATATATTTTAACATATATTATATATGTTATATACATAACATATATACTATATAATATATGATATATGTTATAACATATATGTTATAACACATTATATATGTTATATAAAATATCTTATATGTGTTATAACACCTATTATATATGGTTGGGGAATAATAGAGAAAATGCATTATGCATTTTCTCTATTATTCCCTCCAACCTCATGGGTCCCTCATGTGTAGGGAAAATATTAGAGAAATGTATAATACATTTCTGTAATATTCACCCCACCCTCACCCTCACCCTCATGTTATATAACATATGTGAAAAAGCCTTGTGTAACCCTAACGAATCCCTAAGTGACAATTTATCGACCCTGCATAAACTTATAGACCCATTTGTATCCACAATGACCCTTTCAAAATGTGAATAATGGGTGGCACAACAATTAACGAATTCTGAGAATTGTTATGATTGTTTGAGACAATAAGGAAAAATTGACCATTTAACATCTATAAAAGGTGCATTTTGGACTCCTAACACACTTAACCTACTTCTAGACTCCGTGACAGTGTTTATAGACAACACAGGGTCAAATACATTATAATTCCTATCAATAACTAAATCTTCTTTATTTTCAGGGTTCTGGTCAGGTGCATTTGAAATTTTAGTTTGTTCCATGGTATTGGGAGCACTTTATAAATACATGTAGTCTTTAAATTTGCAGTGGAAGACAAGTTTCATATATAGAAACAATATCTTTCGGTAGTTCTCACGTTGGCACTTCAGAAAATAATAAACATATAAACCCTTTTTTTATTTAAATAAAGTGTGATTGCATAAGATTCCATAACATAACATATGTATGTGTTATATGTTATTACATGTATTATATAATATGTATTATAACACATAAGTGTTATAACACATATTATATGATACGTGTTATATAACATATATATGTTATAACACATATATTTTATAACACATATTATATAATATGTGTTATGATGCAGACCCCCTCCCTTACCTGGGGTCTGCTTGACCTCTCAGTCTAGATCATTCATAATCGAGAGTTGAATTAGATTTTTGGGCTCTGTTAATCCCCCATTATCAAATACAGGTCATTAAATTTCCATGTGTAGGTCCAAGAGTGACCCGTAGGTGCTTTCTGTTTAAGCCACTTTTCTCTTTTAAATCAAATTTGGCCTTTATCCCTCTCCGGCCAACTCCTCACGTGACCGAGGGATGTGACCAAGCACTAAGAATAATGCATTATTTCAACACTTCTTCCTTCAACAATCTCTTCCTTTCTTTCCCCTTAACTCTGCAGAATGAAAAAAAGTTGTGAACTATTGAAACAAAAGGAAGCAAGATCAACGATCCTAAAGAAGCACTAAGATTGATGACTCAAAATCTCCATGGGGATATGGATTCAGTGATTTTGTAACCGCGTCCAATACACATACCACTCACAAATTTCTGATCGCCAAAATATAGATCAGACGGCTCTCAAACTCTGACGGATGGACAATACAGATCTCTTATTTTCAGGATTCAAGAGTTTTGGGCATCCACACAATACAACCCCAATACATGTGAAGTGTTGAACACTGAAATGGTTGATTAGACAGCTCCGATGCTCTCACAAATCAATGATTGCTATTCCACCTCCGCACTTCAGAATTTAGCATTTTCTCCACATTCTTTCCAAAGCACAACACCAACAATCCTCCAGAGAGCCAAATTGGTGAATTCTCAGAGGCACATAGATCCAATGGACCACAAATCCCACCCAACCGATGATCGAGATCTCTTCGCTGCTTCAGGATTCGGAGATTCTCACACACTACACCTTGATTTCCCTCGGAGTACCAAGTCTCTTGACTTCTGGATCTATTGCCACGTAGCTCTCTTGATCAATGGTCGATATTTACTCTGACTCTCATCTCTTTTGGATTTCTCAACTCACCTCAGTCTAATTCCTCTAGCGTTTTAGACCTTCGGACTCCAGATCTTCTACCACATAGCTCCTACCGATCAAAGGCCAATATGTGTTCCGATCTTTGGAGATCCGGGAGCTTTTGAATCCAAAAACATTATACCTTCATCCATCTAGAGTGCCAAGTATTTATATTGTAGGATCTAGCACCATGTGTCCTCTTGGTCCTACGGTTGCGATTAACTCCCCGATTCAGAGCTCCAAGTGTCTATAAGCAATTCTCATCCATAGTGCCCTATCTCTGAACTTCATGATCTTCTTAAACATGTATCCTGTGCCAATGACTAGGATTCACTTCATTTTTCAGAGCTTTAGGAGACTGTCAAACCTTAACCGCAATGCCTCCTTCCTCCCAGATAGTCGGTATTCCAGACTCAAAGAACCATTGACACACATCTTGGAAACGAACGGTTCTGATTCACTTCGGCTCCCCATGACTTTGGGAGTCCACCCTACTTTTCATTTGAGCTCAGAAAACCTCTGAACTCATGAAGTCCCTAGGAATTCAAGGGTTAAACCCTGCACAATTTCTCTGGATTTGATAACTTGTTGTAGCCTGCGCCTAGATCTAAGGGCTCAAATCTTTTCTCCTCCTCGACTTTGATGGTTAACCGAATGGCTCAAGTTAAATATTGTAGCTGATACAACAATTGTTGTAGCTCCACCCTCCTCTGTTGTTGCGCTTTCCTTTCAATAAAGGAATTTTCAATAAACTTCAAAGGCTTGGCCTTCAAACCTTTCCCCACAGGACCAGTGACTTGGCATCTGGCTTCTTTGCCTCTCCTGATATTTGAACTTGAAAATAAGTTCGCTTGTGCAAACTTTGTGCTATTCCTATTAAGATTGAACTTTCTCAGATTCCTAAGGGTCTCGACCCTCATCTCCTTCAAACAAAGTTTTCTTCCTTCCTAGCAACAAAGACTCTCTTTCTCCTAAGCTTTGGAACTATGAATAATTATCCTCTGGCGCACTCCTTGCGCTTCATCAACTCAACCCCTCAACACTAGCTTGGCATTGGCCCAGTGCACACCTTTCACAAGACTTCTTCAACTTTACCCTCCTCTAGGAGACTATGCATTCTCTGCACCATTTCTTGAACAACTCAAACTATTTATCCTGAACAAATGAGTCCAAAAATGACTCTGTCTATGCACTCTTTGCATGGATTTTTGTTAATCCCTAGATAGTAGCACATTACCCATTAATTGGGGCATATTACATTAGTAATTTTATTTTATTTATGTCAGTTTGGGTCCATTAGTTGTAATTGTACCTCTTAGTCTCCTATATATGCCAAGAAGACCTTTTCATTTGGAATCATCTTGTATTTGGAAATTTTTGTGGTGTTTAAGGAGGTTTCCCCCTCGAAGAGGCTTATTATCTGAAATTCTATATTTTTCAAGGCGTTGAGTACTTATTCTGTGGTTCTTTTTATGTTATTTTGGTATTTGGTTCTTAACATTTGGTATCAGATCTTGAGGTCTTGGGGTTTCACTTCTACATCCGAGACACCTTGGAATTTTCACTATAAATTGTTTCTACGACGTCTCAGAAGGAACCCCTTAGAGAATGTTTAGTAGATGGATCAAGGTATTTGGGGTTCAAATTTCATCTCCTGAGGAATTATACATTCAAATATATAACCTGTGTAATATATTGTTCTAGAATCATCCTAAATTTAGTCATCGCGAAAGTTTTGCTATAAAATGTTTTTTGTAACATTTTAGACCCTAAAATCTAGAGGATATTCATAAAATTATCTAGGTATCTTTGATAAACATTTCATCTTCTGGGTCATCCTACGTTTTTAGATACACCCTGTGTAAGATAGGGTATCTAAATATTCATATTAACTAGTCTCAAACAAGTCTTCTGGGTAAAACAATGATATCTTCTTTAGTGAGTATCCAAATTAAGTGAGACTAGTTTCATTGGATAGTGGACAATCTGTGGTATTTCGGGTACAATTTTAAAAATCAAATATCAGATATTGTGATCTTGGAATGCCTTACAAGTACACTCTCTTGGAAGGGAAAAAGCATAGTACATTTTGAGGAAGTTACCATAACTTCCACTTGGCACATCTAATTTTTATTAGACCTCTAGAATTGTAGAGAAGAAATATCAGAAAACTACAAAAATAAATTTTCAAACCCAAAAGGGCCAAAATTTTGGAGATACAACAAAATAAATATCATCTAGTAGAACCACCTTGAAATCAAGGTTTAAAAGTGATACTTGGCCAACATTCCAGCAAAAAAGGAAACTGTTGATACCATTTTCGCTATAACTTTTTTTGTAGAATGATTCAGATGGTGAAATTGCTATGGTATTGATAATACATATAAAGTTACCCGTGGTAAAATTTTCATCTCTTGATTCAATATAATTATGGAGATACACTCTGTGGAAGATAGGGTTTTTGAACATTCCTGAAGCTTGTCAATAAACAGGTGTTTTGGGTAAAATAGTCATAACTTCTTCATAGAGAATCCAAATGATGTGGGACAAATTGAATTGGAAAGAGGACAGACTGTAGTTTGGATTATGTCTTCTCTCTCTTATTCATGTCTAGGATTTATATGTTTTTCGGTCTTCTTGTTGCAGTTGCAACCAATCTTCCTGAGTTATTTTCTCTAATTTTACATTTTCGGTAGTCAAACATAAGAGTGTATCCTTGATCACACATTTTACTAACACTGAGTAGATTATGCTTCAAGTCTTGAACAAATAGGACATTCTTTTCTTTTTCATTTTTTCTTCCAAGTTCTACTACACCTTCTCCAAGTATTTTGGCAGATGAGTCATCTCCAAATGCACCATTTCCACCCTTTCTCTCCAAGCTAATGAATTTGTCTTGATCCCCAGCCATGTGTGAAGAACATCCAATTTCTATGTACCATTCATCTTCTTCTTTACATTCTTCAGTGGTTAATTCTATTCGACAATCTTCATTGTTTAGAATCTCTTTCCTTCTCCATATTGTGGTTGGCATATAGACACCTTCATTCATATATCTGCAATCTCGTGCTTTGTGTCCAATATAATTACATTTGTAGAATACAATATTTTTGTTCATCAATAGGGAAAATGAATTATAACTTATGTTGACAAATCCATGATTATTTCCATATCTTCTATTTACACCATTCATGTTTTTTGCGTATTTGTTCCTTTCATTGATTCTGCAATTAATTGCCGTATGTCCAAAATTTTTGCAAGTATAACAATGACCAAGAAAGAAATTTTGATACCTTGGAGTAAGTGGGATTATTTGTGATGTAGTCCATGTGGGTTCATGATCTACTCTTTTGTAGTTTCCTTCATACTGATTGAAGATTCTTTGATTCC
>SNQJ01S0226322.1:0-14620 GCA_010110895.2 Picea sitchensis | reverse complement strand
CAAAGGGTGAAGGAGGGGCGCATTCTTCACTTGGTCTTTTGCTTGTTGAGAGAGGAGCTCTTGGAGGATGGAGATGAGGTCAGTTGCATGAGGATGCTTGAGGGAGGTCGCTTGCTTTCATTGTTGGAGGCTTGGAGCTACTTTCCTTGTTTATTTACTGGAGCTATTCTACTTCTGAGAGGGGCGCATTAGCTGTGGAGGCTGATTCATTCCTAGTAGGATATCTAGCCATCAGATTGCAGTGAGGTCAGTTTCAGAGGGAGGCCATCTACTGGAGCTTCATTCCTGTGGAGGGGTTTTCAGATCTGAGCTCGCAGTTGGCAGTTGGAGCAGATTCAATGGTTCTGGCAGTTTGCATGAGGGGCGCACCATTCTGGGGCGCATTTGTTAATGTAGAGCTTGTATTTCAACTCAGCTGGAGTTTCTATTGTATCAGATTCTTTCATATATTGTGTTTACTGTAACCCTTCTTTTGCTTTCCTCATATATACACACATATCTCAAACTGGTTTTCCCCGGGGGGGTTTTATCCAGGGTCATGTTGACCAAAAATAACTGTGTCTACAAATGCATGATTTAGTTTCCTAGATCTGTTCATATTCAGCAGTAAACGATGTTTAGGTGTGTTATGTTTATTTTGAGATGCATGTACTAATCTTTGGTGACAAAAACGACATGCTAGAGCACCCAAAATCGAGAGCATAACCGTAACAAATCAGCAAGAAACATTTGAACTGTTGGCTGTTATAAAACAGCAGAAAATTAATTAACTCACAGTTGAAACTTAGAGCCTTTCTTTGGTCAAAGACAAACCAAGAAGGCAAGCTGATAGGACCTGGAATTTTTACACCCCGCTCCCACATCCTAGAAACTTTGTGGAACACTACAAATATCAAACGTCCATTAAGAAATAAGCACCACCAAGAAAACAACTCTGCTCAGAAATCCCAAATAGTAAGATCATGCTTCTTGCTCAACATAAAAGACTTGGGAACCTTGTTTCAAAATCATTGAACACAAATTGCAACTATTAACCAACATCCTCAAACACCTAATCACTGAGACTTCCATTGGACAATTATTCCATAAATTCACATTTTTTGAATGATGAAGGACAACTATTAAGTGAAGCATAGTATACCTAAAAGCAACATTTTTATTATGCAAGTAAAATCTATATGCATGAGCTATTTTGTATGTAAGCTTGTGATCTTGAAATTGAAATTATGGTCACAAGTCCTTAGAATAATTTGTCATCTCATTGCACAAGGGCACTTATGTTAAAGAACGTCTAACATAGATAATTAGAGTGATCAATACTAATCAAGCTAAATATGGACCTAATTATCTCTTAAAGATAGCTTAGGCCACAAGTTCAAGCATCGCTCTCCTCTCTCTGTATAAATAGGGGACCAAGGGGGTTTCCCCCCTCTAACCATTCTATTATCAATCAATAAAATCTACCCCCACTTTGGCAAAGAGTGGAACTTGAGAGTCTTAGCAAATCCTTGTTTTTTCTATTTGATTGTACTTCCTTCATTTATAGCCAAACATCTTCTTTATTTTCAAAGCTTAGCAATATAATGAAGTAATCCTCATCCCATAGACCATTTGGTCTCACAAACATTAATAAAAATTATATTCTATTATATTCTCTTAATAGAGATCATCCTAGAGAAGTCTTTCTTCAACAATCTGGATTTGCAGTTGCAATCCACTTGGATGTATAGGGAAGTTATCTCAATGTGTTTATAGTGAACAATTCTTATCCTTATGTTATTTAAGCATATGATGAATCTATATTCTTTATATTTCCATCATTTTGGGATTTATTTATGTTGTAGTTCTTGCTATTATTCAGATCACATTAGTAATTGTCTTATCTTTTGCACTTTAGAGAGGCTACTATTAGCTTTTGGGATTACTCCAAAAGCGGTTTCACCTTCCTAGAAAAGCACTATGTCTCCTAGCCCCTTGGTGATGCTTCATAGACATATGGATGGCTTAGTTTGGGTGGATGCTCGAACTTGGTTAGAGTGTTAGCATGGCACCCTTATCTTGGAGGATATTACCCTAGCCAATGTGTTGACTAACCCATTGGATGCACACAATGAGGGAGTCAGTTGCTCAATCGGGGGAGGTGCTTACCTAGGAGGAGGAGCGTTGGACAATTGGAGGAGGGCACTTAGTCATTGGAGCTTGGGACCATCGATACACAACTTGGAGGTTAAACACTTGACTTGCGGATGCTTGGGTTAAGGAGAACACTTCAGTGAGGTTGGTGATGGACCTGGACACATGTTGAGGAGGAGCATTGTAGCTTTGTGACAACGTTAGCAAACATGAGAGTAGCATTAAGCACATGAGAGGGCATGTGGCACATAGTTAGAGGAGCACTATGCATGAGGACACCGTGGAAGAGGAAGCATTGGAGTAACACCTTGTTGGAGAGCACACCATCTTGGAGGAGGGTCGTTGAGCCCAAGATCATCACTTGGAGGTCATTTCTCTTTGGGAGTTGGATAAACCCTAATGTGACACATGTGCATCCTTGTATCGTAGAGTGTTCCATGTGGGGTTGCCTTGTTGGTTACTTGTATGGGCACGTGTCCTTATTTTATGTAAGCCTCCCTCGCCTACTTGTATATATGAGGGAGGAGAGAGCTCCTGTATGCATTCATTATTATCGTACTCTTCTTTGTACTTGTCTTGTAAATGTTAAGTTTCATGAGGAAACCATAGGAGCTAGATGCTAATGTTCATGACGAAACCCTAGGAGAAGATAAGGGGAGAGAGAGACATCTTGGATGTTCTTGGAGAGCTTGCTCTTGTGTGATGCTATGATTTGCTCTTGTGATGACTAGGGTTTGTGCTATACATGTAAACCCTAGAGAAGAACATGACATTGAAGATGATGACGGTTCTTATGGCTCTTGTTGTAGCACTAGGGTTTCTACGCTAGTAGAAGACATGGAGAGTGGAGCTAACCCCTTGCATGATTTTGGAGCCTCGTTCTATTGGGAATCGGGATGTAAGGCTAGGGCAAGATCATGGAGTTCTTAGATTCTAGATGATTCATGGAGGTCTTGATGCTTGTCATGATGCAAGAGTGGAAGACCTAGGGTTTGAGTCAAACCCTAGGATGAACATGTAGATTTGGAGGCTATCACTAGAGTTGTCTTGCCATTTACTTGTGGTGCAACATGGCTAGGGTTTGCAAACCCTAAGGAAGACAACCATGCTAGTGTGGAGATATGATAAGATAAATGTGTGATACAAGCTTGTTGTTGAAGCCGAGGAGGGCTTGTCGGTGTTGATACTTGCTTGTTGGAGATCTTTGGTGGTGGCTAGGGTTTTCATGGTTTCCCTAGCTAGGGTGTTGGAGAGCTTGAAAGATTGTACCAGCTTTGTGATAAAGCTATGGTATGTACATGTACTACATTCTTATACATATATATCAAGTTTCCAACTGCCCAATACTTGTGTAATTGCAGAGATGATTTTCAGCTTTCATTGTCTTCTTGATTTGGTAATTTCCATCACTTCTTGAAGATAATAAGGGCTGAAATTGTTGAGTTATTTGACAAACATCTTGAAGATAATAGGCCAGATTTACTGCTGTAAATCTGCAGTCATTAAAGATCAGATCTGGTTTATGCTTGGAAAAGGGTGCCCTAAGGGCTGAAACTTGTTGGTATATGTTTGGTATCTTTTCTCCTGGGCTGCCTAGTGTGTTGGGTTGAAGTGAGATGAAATATTGTCCACTGTTTGCTGCTGTAAAATCAATATTTCAGATCAGTCCTAAGGCTGAAGTTCACAGGGACTAGATCCGGGAAGCCTCCAGTGTGGTGGAATTTCTGAATTTGCAATAAAAATTATATACACAGAAATTGTAACAACTACACGAAAAAGTAAAATAAGCTCCTCAGATTTTTAATACACCCATCAATATGTTCAATTATGAATCTTCAGCAGCTAAAGATAGACCTATTAGAGGCTATTTTATCTAATTTCTCACACACATTTCAGTGAAGATTCTGTCTAGAAACAAGCTATAGCCATCACAGACATATTTTCTGTAAACTACAAATCATAAAGAAAGATAAATCAATGGTAGGCACTTTCTACGCCGCTTACACTTCAGTAGCACCAAGGCATGCATATAATTTCCTTATCACGTTCTAGAACGCATATTAATCTCTCTCCAAGGAAACTTATTTTTCCTGTCTAAATGTTTGTCACGAGAATTTCCATTTATTGTTTACTACTTTCTTGCCCCATCCAATCTTCTGCCTCATAGAACTTGGTGAATAAAGAACTTAAACACCTAACCCCATAAAGAAATTTCAAGATAAAAATTTACTAGAACCCAGTCACCTTAAAACATAAGACATGACAATCTTCTGATGCATTTCAACATGACAAAGATTTGGTGCAAATTCAAAAGTTCTTTATCTTTTTTAAGAATTATCAGATGTATTTTGAGTCTTGACACAGAAGGGTGCTATAAGGAAATAAACAGTTAATATACAGGCTTAGAAAAGAGAATGTTACCGTCATCCGTGCTTTGAATGACTTAGCCTTTGCCTCCACTATTTCTACTCCTTTTATTCCCCCTGAAACTGCATAGTTTCCCTGTAATATGCCTATTAAATTAGTTATTTATTCAGATTCAGGATTCACAAGAGTGTTGGCCAAACAAGATTGTATAGTCCCTTGTTCAGAACACTGGATATTTGCCCTCCAATATGACATGTTAGCAACAAGAAAGTTTGTCCCACTTACTGTACATAGGTAATTCGCAATCTGCACTCTATTCTCATCATTAACTTCCTCATTAGCTGCATCACAGAGCATTTGAACCTTCTCTGCATCAAGACCAATAACACTGACCATGGCACTTTGAGCTGCATCTGATGCTTCCTGGAATATAAATAGAAGATGTCACTGGAAGATGCACCCTAAATAAAGCCTTCAGTCATAAAAAAAAATTGCTTAAAAACCCTTACAACCACCTACTTGCATTGCCTCGCCTCTGAGCTTGACAAGCTTGAGCCCATCCTCAAAGCTTCAAGATGAAAGTGGTCCAAACAGTAAATTAAATCATTAGAACATTCCCAAAAAGGTTTGTTAAGGACAGACATGCCAGCAGAAAATAAATTTCAATGCACAGGCACATTAGCATATCTGGAGGAAAAGGCACCTGAAGGAACCAGCAAATGCAAGTGCTGTATACTCGCCCAGGCTTAGCCCACATGCCACATCAACAGAATCAATTACATCTTGGCCTCCATTACGAGCACGCAAAATCTCAACTGCAGCCAAGCTTGTCACATATATTGCAGGCTGCCAGAAAAGATTCAATAATGACAATATGGTCACCACTTGAATTCTTTCCAGTAAAAATATCTATCGCTGTAAACATGAATGGTTGATGGCTAGGCAAACTTTACTCAGAATTTTTCAAGCATATTCACTAGGTCTCTTTTTCATTGCTACTGTACATGTATTGAGTTATTCCAGGAGATTGAAATGCATTTTATTCTCCTATCCTTTACATGAAAAGGTTGGTGAATATCATCAAATTGAATCAAAAAGGATGAGAAGCAACCATCCCTTGCCAGCATGTTTATTCAATGCACAATTTCAACCTCTGCTTTTATACCTGGCTTATAACAGTTGAGTCCAGTTTTTCCTTGGGTCCATTAAGGCACAAATCTAGAAGGTCGTACCTGAAACAAAGTCCAAGTTCCAACAAATGTCACATATAAGAAAAGGCATACTAGCCAGCCAACTTAAGTATTGGCTGGCCATTGATCATAAGGATGTTGATTGCAGAAGACATATGAGAGATTACATTTTTACCAACTCCCATTAAATAATAAATATCAAACAAAGTACTAGAAACTTATTTTTCACTAATTTAAATGAAGGTATGCAACTTAACACATCCAAAATTGAACGAGCAGCATACCCCAGTATCTCATTTGCTTTTGCAAATAGAAGAGCAGCAGCAGGCACACTTTGTGAATCCTTGCCCATCCCCACAGCTTGTGCACCCTGCCATAGAATGGATGGTGAATGGGTAAGAATAAGACCTGACAACCCAACTTTCAAGAGTAAAGCTATTTCTTTGATCTGCTTACATAACATTCTTTGTAGAGAATGTTCAAAATAAGAAAGTAAAAAGAATAAAACCTAAAATGATTGTTCATTGTAGGCATGAAGAAATGTCCATATGACTTCAAATATTGACAGATATTTACATTTATCAATTTGCAATTAGGATCTGCATGGCGAGCATCCTTTTGGGCAAATCGAACACTTAAATCCAAAATAAGGTAGCTACCCTGCCATCAAATAGTTGCTGTGGTGTGTAGAAAAAGTGAAAGAATGAAGAAAACAGATATTGACACAAACGGCATAATGCGAATCCCACTGCTGCTTTCTGATGGAAGTGTATAAAGTTATCAGCAACTCCAGACATTCTGAAAATATCTACTAAAGTATAAAAATCAAGACAACGAACCAACTTGGTTATATTAGGTTTCGAGTATCCACCACCTATCAAGAGGTGGGATACCATCTACACATATTTGGCATGTGACCAACCGGCCTGACATAACCACCATGACAGCTCAACTGCTTATCAACAGCTCCCTTGCAGGAGCACACTAGCCACTTTTTTTGAGGAATCAAACCCTGGTGAGGGTTACAACACTACCCTGCTTTCACCAACCCAGTTGTCCTCCTGTGGCAGACAAGTATTTTGTGTCTATGGAAATAAATAACAATGAAATTAGAGTAATCAAGAAAATTATTTTACAGCTATTGCAAATGACAAAGTAATAGTTGGAGGCAGATGGGTTCTTATGCTTACCATCTACCTTTGATGGAAACTACGCCTCTTCTTATAATGATAGTAGATACTAGGAGGGAAAAGAACCAATCTTTTGCATCAGCAAATTCAAAACCAGGTTATGGAGGTAAGCGAAAGGATGAATGGACCGGATGAGAAGTTGTCTCTAGAACAGCAAAAGGATCAATCCACAAATCTAATATAAATGAGAAAATATTACATTCTATTCTAACTCATATTTTTTTTCTAATCATGAATGGCAGATAAAGTTCCAAGATTAGCTAAGGTAGGATTATTTTAGTAATTTGGTAAAAAAAACTTACCACATTGGCATTTTGTTTAGGCATTTTACAAATTTAGGGTACAGACATTCATTTGTGACTATGGTGTCACAAGAAGCTTGACTGGTTGGTCATTCCCCCAAATAAGTGACATGTTTAGTAGAGACATCATGGCTTCTTCAGTGGGCCAAGGGGCGCACACCATAAAGTTCAACACAGTATCCCACATCTTGGTTAGGTGATGGATGCTCAACACTCATTAAATTTAAATGAAGCATTCGTCAAAAATTTCCTTGTTTTTGACAATGGTGGATAGAAAATAAGAAATGGACTTTTATTATTAATGCTAAAGGATACTTTAGACTCTAAATCGATAAGGCCTCAGGACTCCTCACAACCTTCCCCTCCAAGTGGTCAACATTTAAGGCCTGTGAGGAGTTCTCATTCCAGATCACAAATCACACATCACAGAAGGACCAGATCTAGACAGACCTAGAGTTAACATACCCCTGACCACCAGACTACCCTCCAGTTTTAGCGATGTAGCAAGGGCTCTATCAAGAGTTTCTTTCCCTTGAACTTGGATGATGGGAGAGTGAGGCTTCCTTGTTTTGTCGTTCCCCCAGTATCATAGAGTGGATCCCTTGAACCCTGATCATCCACCAGTGCATCAGCCTTTTTCACAGCGATTTATGACTATGAAAGCAAGCCCACATCTCGATCCCCTCCCTCACCCTCGATCATTAGGACTAGCAGGCTCTGAGATCCTCTCTCCCTCTTTTGTGTAGCACCAAAACCTTCAATCTCAGGTCCTCTTTTTGTATCACGACATCTACACTCTCTGATATATTTTTATTGGACTGCAAGTTTATAGTTCCTCTCTAGATAGTTAGCTATGCCTTCCTTTCTTTTGCTTCTTACTTTCAGTTTTTATCTAGCAGTCACTTTTGCACTCCCACGTTGTATTTACCCTTGAATTTACCTGTTAGTGCCATTGACCTACTTTTGTGGTCATTTGTTGGACATTAATAAAATTATCTTATCTTATCTCGCACCTTTACAGTATCTCTCAATACAATTTATAATACCTCAGGTGGATATGGTGGTTTAACCACCTAACCCCTAAGTGTCATGATAAAGTGATCAATATACAAATGTTTTATGATTCCTGATTTAAATATTATTGAAGTGTTGATACTCCAACGCCACCCCCCCCCCCTTAACGCGGAAATAATCATTCTCAAATATCTATTGCCCGAGGGCCAATAGTATAAAAGCTCAAAAAGTTTTACATCGACAACAAATAGATGATTGCAAACTTTAAGATGTGAAGACTGCATAAGGACCCACCTCCATCCAACAAGGCATCTAGGTAACCAGCCACGACGCTGATTGGTTCTCTAGGCAGATAACCTGACTACATGTCCTGTCTTCAGAAAAGAAAAATTGCTCCAGATGCAGGTCTCTTCCACTAAACTCGCCTAAACAATTTTGCAACTCTTCTATATTTTCATCACCCTCCCGCATCCTCGCGTTGAAGGTGGAATTCTGTTGGATTCCTTCTAGACAATCAATAAAACTGAGCATTTCTATTTCAGTACCCTTTGTCTGGAGACTTACATGAGCTGCTAACCAAAAACTAGACAATCAATCAAGCTGAGCATTTCTATTTCAGTACCCTTTGTCTGGAGACTTACCTGAGATGCTAACCAAAACAGGTGGTCTTTATCGGTTTCATCCTCACCTACTCAATCTTTGTTTCACAAACTACGAGGGTAAACCAGTGACTCCAACATACTAGCCCATGAAATTACATTTCCCAGAATTGAATCTTAAATTGAAATGTACTTTGAGATCCTTCAATGAAATTTTCTGTCAGACAAAGTGTGTTGGCTGTCTCACACTTTTGCATACCTCCAAATTTTCCACGAGACTTTATGAGTCAGCTATTTGAGAACACAGATGGAGGTCTATCTGGAAGCCTCTGTCAGACACTAACAGATATTGTTCTCACATTCCTAGAGATTCTCAGTCAGATACTGGGCATCTGTTTTATTTATATAACTGGAAGTGTCTTTCACTTGTCTTCTAGAACATATCTGGACAGATTCTGGGCAAAGGTTCATGATTCTGCACTAAGTGGACAAACTGACCAATTCATCTCTAAAAATTGTGACCAGTACATTGAACTTTTTTTTAAATTGCTTCTAGTCCTAGTTTGAGGTTTAAATTTGTGCTAAAACAAATTCTCTTGAATATAGAAGTCTATTTCACAGAAAAAACTTAAGAAATAAATACCTCCTCAATCCAAAAAAAAATAGTCTGCAATGGATGTTTGCTCGCACCCTAGGCAATTTCACTGTTCGAAATTTTATTTACCGCTTTCACATTTGCTCCACATCTTGAATCTGGTGAGCAAAATCTGGCACTCTCAAACGTCATATGACTACATCAGCTTGTTCTAAGTTATAACAATACAGCAGGCATCACAGGTGTCTCACATTGTTCCTGTTAGCAACACAGCAGACATCTGGTCTGACATTTTTAGAAATGTCTGATCCCAATCTGCTCAATATCGTTTTGTTTGTTACAGAACCTGTGCCTTCCATCCCAGTCTTTTGCAGGCACCTTCAAAGCACTCTAGTTTGGACAATTTCTTCATGAATTTGTTAACTGCTTATGCCCTCCACAATATGCTTCTCTCCACATGTCTAGGTCTATTAGTGAATGTTTTTCCTGCCTTTGCTGCTGCAAACGAAAACGATTTCTGACCTTAACAGGAATCATACTGGCAACTCTGTTCTGGCATCTCTCTAGACTGCACTATAGCAACTTCATTTCCTCAGATTTACTGCGTAAAATGTGTTGATAACCTAAATTTACCATGCTGCTTTTTTATTCCCACAAACATGCTACGTGTGGAAATATGTCTTCTCTTCTTGGACTTCCATCTCTCAACGTCCACTCATCTCCTTGCTGCCTTATGGCATCTTTGTGTTGTTCTGGGGTCATGGTCAATGCAGAGCTCTTTTCATATTTATTTCAGCTCTAAACTTGTATTTTTAAAAATAAAATTGACTTCTGGAATTTTAAACAATATCCATGCCCTTTTAAATATAATCAAATATATCAATAATATTCAAACTTTCCTTTATTATAGTCTATTGGGCTGTAGTCTAGTAGTTGAGTCTTGAGATGCAGTGTTGCCATGCAGATGACCCAGGTTCAAACCCCAGTGGGCATAGAGCCCTAGAAACGGTTCCCCATGCTGCGATGGGCTTGGAATAATGCAGAGCTGGGTTCATTATTCGCCATTGATCAAAAAAAGTGTTTACCCTTACCGAAAAGGGACTTGCCTCTATTGTTTCTCCAAGGGCCCACAAACTCTGATTCTCTCCTAGATTATGGAGTCTCCCTTCTAAGTCTTCGCAATCACAGGCATAGGAGTGTATCGCTCTGATACCATGTAGAAAAGTAGGGTGCATGCATTCATTTGTGACAATGATGGATAAAAAAAAAGAAATGGCTTTCTGTTACTAATGCTGCAATCAACATGTCTCTCTCGCACCTTTACATCATGTCTCCTTACATGACACCTAAGTGGTTATGGTGTTTTCACTGGATTTAACCACCTAACCCCTCACATCGACATCTAAATGTTATATTAGTTACATGCAACTAGTATAAAGTATAACCATTATAGAACATTAATATTGTTACTGTTAATAGTCCAATAGGTATGTCTTAGTTTTGCAAACTGTGAACAGCAAACATGTTCCCATCACATTATGTAAAGGATTGGAAGAGTTGACTTTGAAGTCTAACACAGAATCCAAAGAGGGGTGCTCTGTGTTATATGCATTGCATTTCTCAACTTTAAGCAGTTTGTAGCTTTCCAATAGAATGGGATGTTATTCTTGAAGAAGAATCATACCAAAGCATGATTAGTTGAAACTATGCATTACAATAATTGTTCGCTTCAATGATCAATCGTCCACTCTTTGAATTTGTGCAATCATCAAAAACTGCTCCAACCTGTCAAAGGTCTACTGATACTGTCCTCCAAGTGCAACTTGTAGCTATTTGTCTTGGCCCCTAAAAGAAATTTATCAGTGAAGTTGTCAAACTTGGAAAATAGGGATGAAGTTATCAACTAATGAAGATTCAAAGCTAGTGGATGCAGTATTCTATAGGCAGCTGGTAGGGAGTTTGATCTACCTTAACACTACAAAACCAGATTTGATCAATATAGTTCAAATCCTTTCATGGTCTATAGTAAGTCCTGTTATCCATCAAAGTTGCACTAGGATGGACTTCCAGTGAGCTGCCAAAGTTTGAACATTGTTGTTCAAAATTCAGAGTTTAGAAGTTCAGCCGGTCGTAAAGACCACCCTTTTTCTTTTACATTTCCATAAAAAATTGTAATAAGAGATGTTGCATGATGAACTTGTAAAAGGTCTTAGCCACCTTAAGTCCTAAGTGTGAGTTATACTCTGGAGTGTTTTTTTTACTTACTAATTATATTTTGCCGTTTTCAGGCAATTTATAATTTATGAGTTTTTTCACTCAATCCCTCCAGAGCTGGAGTATATGCCCATGGTTAGGCTTGAGCATGGATCTAAGCCTAGTGTCTAATGTATATTACCATGCTAAACATTCTCCTAGAGTCTTATGGAAATGTACTAAGTCCTCCTTAGGATTTTTTTATTTTTTCAATTAATTAAAAAATTGCCAGAATTCAGTAATTTTTAATTAAAAAATAAAGATGTATTAAAAAAGTGGTACTAGGGGACTTAATATGCCATGGGGATGCTCATTTTTGGACCTAGAGCACCCATATTACCTAAGTACCCACTTAGTTGAGCAAAAATAGTGATTTTAATCACTTAAAAGTCATTTTTGCTCACAAAACCCAAAAAAGTCAAATAAAATCATAAAAAATCAACAAGGGCACAAATTAAGGAAACATGTGGGGACATGTTTGAGACGAAATAAAGCCTCAAAAGGCTATGTGGCAGCAAGAAGACAACTCTCATGGTCAAAGCAATAAAGTGGGCATGTGGTTAATTAAATTTTGGCATGTGCTCTAAAAGAGGTGTGCCCCTCTTGGAGAGGTGGCACATTCTAGAGAGGGCAGCCTACCTCTTGAGAGGTGGCGCCCCTCTACTCCTCCATTTGGTGGACATTTGGCATGTATTGGGATGTGGGAGAGGTGGCAGCCCATACCTCACCACTTGGCTCCCCTCTCCTCACACTTGGTGCGCCCTCCTCCTCTTGGCATTTGCCTCTTGTGGTATATATTTGGGCACCCTCCCATTGCAAAAGTTAGTTGGAGCTCTTGGAAGAATCACTTGTGTATCATTGTTGTTGTACTATCATTCTATATTGGAATAAAGAAAGGCTTTGGAGGCAAACTTGGTGCGGATCTCATGTGTGGATGTTCATTGTCTTGTACCAATTTATGAGGTGAAATTGTTTTGATGCACTTCTTTCAATTGATTAAATTGTAACTCTGATCTATTAAACTTGCTTGATTCTTAGATCAATTATCTTTCTTTTAACAAGATTTACTAAGTTTGCTTGCATTTTAAATCTTGTTGATTTTCATATGTAATCAAAGAATTCATGCTTTCTTGTTTGATTAACATGCTTCCTAGATTTCATATGTAAAGGATACTACTATTTGACGTTTGTTTGTAAGTGTGTTGAAGCTTGTAGGGTCTCATACTTGAGGGGAGGTGGAGCTTGCTTGCATCCTCTTCATCTTCAAAGATTTAAGAAAGACAATAGCCCCTCTTACACACCAGGAAGACTCCAATTGCCCAAGGACATTCCAAGCACAAGCTTGTTCTCTTTCTCCTTTCTCAAAGAAATCTAAAATCTTTTGGGTTACTAGTTGTTTACTTTATCTTAGATATATATCAGATTTCAAATCCTTCTTATCTAAGTTAGTAAGTGGGTTTAAAGGATTATATCTAGAGTTCATGTTTCAATTTATCATCTTAAACTAGATCTAGCTCAAGAAACGTCAATTTTTTGCAAGTAATTTACTTCTAAATTTTTAAAGGCTGAAAGTTGAATTGTTTTAAAGATCTTTTAACTTCATATCTGGTAATTAGAGTGCCTTTGTATTGCTGTTTTAAAACAGCAGAAGAAGACCCTAAGGAGACAAGCTCTTTAGCTTGCCCTTCTTAGTTCATTTTGCTAAATTTTGTTAATTATACTTAATCAAATTTTGGGGCTTTCCTACTAATCACCCAAGACACTTCCAAAGTGTTTTTGGGCATCTTTTGTTGTTGTTTGTTCGCTGTTTTGTGTAGGTTGACGAACAGATAAGAGGAAATTATGTCCGTTTTGGGCGGATTAGGAGCATCCGAGACCCCCGGGAGCACCCCTTTACACAATAAACATTTGTAAAACATTGTAAAGACTTGTGACCCCCATAATGAATGGTCACAAGTCACTTCCTTAAAGTTTTGTGCAATTTATTTAATAAAATCAGTGGGGCTACAAGCTCTCACTCTTCATCCCCCTTGGGGAACGGTGTTTTTGGTGGTGGTGTCAATTTTTTGCAATTTTAGCTTAGATTTAATTTTCATAACTGAAGATAAGCTAAAGTAATTTTTCAATTCATCACAAAGCACTACAATCAATCTAGATTAGATTTCCTTTTGCAAATTAGAACACTAATTGCTAGATTAGCTTTACTTTCTTGCAATTTCAAGTTGGAAATAAACCATCCCTTCAGTTCCTCAAAAGAGGCCTGGTCAGTGTGGATTAGTAATTAGTCTCACATTTCATTTCAGTATTTTATTTCCAGTTTAAGATAAACAAATTCCCCTTAGCTCTCAGTGCAATTCCTGACCCTTCTAGTTGCGAGCTAATCTCGATCTGCTGGAAGTAAGTTTCATACACGTTGTGATGGTCAGTGGTTGATAGTTTAATTAGGACAATCTCTAAAGTAGTTAGCTTAATGCGCGGGAAAACGCCTCGAAGTGACCTGCGAAGTAAGGCGGGCCCTCTTGGGACCTGGCTTCCCACCCATTTTGGACATTCAGCGCTTTGAGTGAGTTTTACTGGTGAGACCATTGGGTTTCGATAAAGCTCTCCGCAGGTTTCCAAACAAAGAGCTAACCTCTAAGGAGGCCTAAACCATTTGACTAATTCAACATCAATTTATCTTAATAAAACACACGAACTACATTGCCCACGACTCACTTTAAGGCACTGGTCTCATTTTACACTCTGCAAAGCCACGGGCTTCTTTTATATATTGGTTATCTTCTCTGAAGCAAATTTTAATTTCACTTGCATATAACAAATGTACCTGAGTATCATTTTTATGCAAGTATATGCTTGAAGTTATATCGTGGATGAATGATTGGTTTATGTGTATTTCAATTCATTGTTGATTGTTGAATGAAAGAATAAACTCCTAGATCTATTTTCTTGTACTTAGCTTAGTTCAAGCCATAGTATA
>SNQJ01S0226319.1:0-13948 GCA_010110895.2 Picea sitchensis | reverse complement strand
TGGGCCCCGTTTGGGTAAGCTAGTACATCAACTTCCTGGGGTCGTAATGTTTGCATACGATCTTCGTTTTAGGCATGTGATAGCCCGTTGGAAAGGTATCGCCGAGGAGATTCATTTTGGGGGCTCAATTATTCCTTCATCTATCATTGAGGAGCGTGATACCAAAAAACCTTCATTTAGGCCCTCAAAATGGCCCCGGAAGTAAAAACTGCTAAAAATAGTAACTTGTCAAAAATGTCAGAAAACTGTTTTGAGCCAGTTGGAAAAGGTGGGTGGCCACCGATATCCATATGGATCAATTATTCTTGACTTGTGAAGCTCTGTTCCAATAAAAGAGGTCATATCTGAAGAAAAGAGGTAAGATCTGCAAGCTTTGTGCTCTGATAAAGGTAAGAATAGTGAAAAGTTCTAGATCTGAAAGCTTTGTGCTCTATAGAAGTAAGACAAGTGGAAAATTGTGTTTCTAAAGCATGGATCTAGGTATGTTTGATAGATTTTGTCCTAGCTCGAAAACTAGGGTATTGGTAGATGAAAGAAGGTTTGACATGAGTAGATATAATAAGAATAGTGAAATATATGTTATACCTATGTATAGAAAGAATATTTGGACTAAGAAATGGATGCAGGATCCTAGAAATAATTTGTTGCAGGTTAGCTCCTATAATCCTAGAACGCAGTACAAAAAGGGTTGGGGATCAGTTAAAAGAAAGAGAGGATTAACCCTCTGTTACAGTTGCAGAAAACTAGGACATCTTGCTAAGGAATGCCTTGGGAGAAGACCTAGTTGTCTTTGTTGTAAAGATATGGACCATGAAGTATTGGATTGCCCTATAATGATTTCTAAAGTTGAAAGAATGAATCTGAACCAAGAAAACCCTAAGTCAGATCCAGAAACTAAGATTATGGCAGAATCCCAGAAATAATCAGAGAAAGTATTGTTACAGATGAGAGAAACCCTGAATGACCACCGACATGTCATATTATCAAAGATCTTCAAATAAAAAGAATGCATTGAAGCAAGATTAGGAGACTTCAACATTGACTGTGTTCTAGATGAGGAAACACAGGAGAATGCTATGACAGAAAGAACCTGGGAAATTTTAGGAAATCCTGTTATGGTTCCTTCACTAGGGGGAATAGGATTATTCAGAGGAAAATTGATAACCCTATGTGGGAAGCTCGCTCAGATACCTATGAATGTCAATGGAACTTCGACAGAAGAAGATTTTGAGATCATTAAATTTATTGAGGACAACGCTCCATTTACCATGTTACTAGGAATACCTTGGATTGAAAGAGATCATGCCAGAAGGAAGGAAGAAGAAGAAGTCTTAGAGTAGAAGAAGCAAGAGTTAAAAGATTTTATAACTAAAATGATCACACACTTGATTGAAGAACAAGAGAGAATATCACAACTATTTAAAAACAACGACGTAGATATCAAAGTTTCAAGAACACTAGAGGACTCACAGAAGGATGACATACCTATCCCAGATAAAAAATAAGTATTACCCTTGAATCATAGGAAAGAATCTCAACAGCGCGAAGTCACTATGTCAAAAGAAGATAATAATTAGAATGGGAAAAGGAATACTGAGATGAATCTCACTAGAAAGAAGGCTAGAAAACTAAGTAAGAAGAGAGTTAAGATAAAAAAGTTGCAGAAAGATCCAGAAGGAACCTCGCAGAAGGAAAATTTGCAAAATTGGAGCCTCGCTGGGATATCAGCACAGTGACACATGGCACTTTTCCATGGCGAAGCAATATAGCCGTTGGGGACATTATAATCATTAGACCAATTCTCTGATCGGGTAGAAAGGAATTTATGACCAAAAAACTCAGTGTCAGACCGTTGGGACCACGCCATAACATATAGAACAGAGTTCATGAAGGCTTCATACCCATTGCAAGCGACTTGTTGTTGAGTTACCTATTTATTCCGTTGCGCCATGCACCTAGAAAACTTTTGATAACTAATAATTTGAGCCCGTACACTAATTTGATATTGCACAGTGATTATCACATTGTTTCCATCTATTCCATTGCAATGTCTAAGTTAATCTAAAACTGATCTAGTTAATCCTAAGCGCATATATCCAAGGAGCTCAACGCGGTCGAAGAATCTGTGACAGAAGTAATCCTCAACCTGATGACTAAAAGAGTCATGTCAGAGAGAGGATTATCTGTAGGTGTACACGCTTCATCCACAAGAATAGTGCAAGCATCTTCGTCGACTGCTCACGGAGCCGGACCATCCTGACCATTAGATGAAAAGTGAACCAAGCACATGGATGATCTAGCAAATGAAAAATTGATTCTGACTATATTACCCACCTACATACCACCTCTGAGTGGTGCAGTAAATCGAGATAGCATTCCCAGAGATTTTGAGTACACCTTTGTCACTGCGAACCTCCCAAAGGGGATCCATGCAGTTCAAGCAGACCAAGAAAAGATTGCATCCCTGAAGTTCAACAACTTCAAACTCGACGACCAAAAAGTCTATAATATTCTCGCCGCACATAAGTACCTTACCAGAATGAAGGGGAATCAGATCACAGGGTTGAATATGCAGGGACCTAATCCACAAGAGTTGTATCCAAGAAAAGCCATAGATCGTGCTCTAGAAGAGAGGATCAAGGACACCTACGGGGATGTCGAGAAGGGGACACAAGGCTACAAGGTAGCTTCTATCTAGAGTGGTATAGTGCGCCTCACCTGTCAGTTTAGTGTAGGGAAATTAGTAAGAAAGAACCGACCTACCCAAGTCACCATCTTTATAGTCGACCTCGCAGGGAAGTGCATAGAAGGCCTACAGATGAACTGGGAGAAGTACCTGGTGAATCAATTAGAACTAGACTACAGAGAAGCACAAGATCAAGGTTATGAATTCCATTTTAGTTGGATATTGATCCTTATCGCATTCATCGCCTGGGAGATGCTAGAAGGTGTGACCTTCCCTGACATCGAGCCATTTGAGCTTCTGACCACGAAGTTCAGTACACTTTGGTATTCCTGCGATATGAACAAACAGTGGCAGTCGAATGACGTTTTTCATACCTACTACGATCAACTGAAGAGAGCCATCCAGTCTGAGCCTCGCATGACTCCGAACACTCTACACTGGTTCCGGCCTTTGATGAAGTTCAACGTGGATCAACATTTCATTTATATTACAATGCATGCCGATGAACATAAGAAACAACTTCATTCCTACTACAAGCTAGCAGAGGAGGACCTGGAGGATATTACTAAGGAATGGTTCACTGACCTCCTTATCCCCACCAACCCCACAGAGATATATGACATCGACAACCCAGAAACTGCGCAGGATACACCTGGACCTAGCAGGACAAAGAAGACCGAAGAGGTCCAAGGATTAGATAGTGCATCCACGAAGACTTCTTCCATATCACCAGAGAAAGGAGGTGGTGGCGAAGAATTAGATGACAAAGAAGTCGAACAGAAGCAAGGAGATGAGGTTGATCCCCTGAAGAAGAGGAAGGGTTTGCCTCTGAAACATTCTTCCCAAAAGAAATCGAAAGCCTCCATGATCAATATGCAGACTGTCCTCACCTTTGACGACTTCAACTTCCTCATAACAACCCTGAATGATGCTTCACTAGAAATAGTATAAAAACAAGAGGCCAAGTAGGAAGCAATGTATGATAGGATTGAAATCGAACTCCAAGGGGTACAATAGGAAGTACAGTCCAGCTGCACATTCTCCATTGTGCCTCTGCCATTGGGAACACCAGAGATGGGAGACGAGCCAACCCAACTCCATCGATTAGTTGATACAGTCGAAGCTCACCTTCAACAAGCACAAGAGGAAATAGAACAAGGCACCCAAGATTTGACGCAAGTACAAGGAGTACTTGTAGAACAATGCTGAGCTGCAGAACAAGAAAAGATTTCCCTCCAATCGAAGTTCAATGAAGAAAAAACATAGATACAACAAGGAAAAGAACAGTTTCTCACCGAGCAACTCGAAGTAAATGAAGCAATCAATAGAGCACTTCGATCTGTGACAGTCATAGAAATAAAGGCAAAAGATCAGGTTACACAGCAAGTACAGAATCTTGAAGAAGTGATCCAGCAGCTACAACAACGCATCACAGAATTAGAACTATGCGCAGTGCTCAAGACCCCACAGAATGTGAAGGACCAAAGAGAAGCAACTACCAGGAGCGCAGTTGAGAGACTAAAGGCCCTTGATCTGGAATACAAGCAGTGGAGTGATCGCAGTGCCTCAACATACAAGTGACTCACTGAGAGTCCAGAATTAAGAGCACTGGAGTTGCAACTCCAAGAGGTGAAGTATCAAGCCGAAACGATACAAGCACAATTGAAGCTCCTGTCAGTTGTGGAAATAATGAAGAGATCTCAAGAGAAACGCACTGCCCAGCAGCAGATTCACGCTATTTAGAGCAGAGTTATGGAAGTAACTCAGAGACTCCAACCCGTGCAAGATAAGGCCTACCAATTGTTCACAGAAGTTGAAGGCTAAGGAGAAGATCTACAACAGGTTGTTAATGAAGTTGAACAGTGCCTGGAAGGACCTATGAACGATGCAACCATCCAAGAGTTTGTTGAACAAGAGGTCATAGTAAAGAAACAAGTCGAAGCAACTCGAGCCAATATCGAGGCTTTTGAAGCAGAACTTCCTACATCAAAGTGACTTGGGATGAGTCACAGGTGAGTTTTGGGGGCCTATTGGCCCTCGACCAAGTTTTGAGAAATCCTTGGTCAATTTTGACCATTTTGGACTTCAACAGCCTGTCGAAGGCAGAGTGCAAGACAAAGTAGAGATCACGGGATCTCGACCCCTTTTTGGGTCCTTTTTTGGATTCTTGAATATGTAACGAGTATGGGAATGGTGGCCCATGGGTTTATCCATGATTAGGCCTATTTTGTAATATATAAATAGATGTCTAGGCGATGTAAGGAATATGGGAGAAAAGAAGAGGAATCTATGTGATGTTGTGCTAAGTGCAAGTGTGGCTTGTAAATGCTTTGTGCATATTGTGAGAGACTTGCAGAGCTAAGTGCAAGTGGTTGTAACAGACTGTGAAGGGATTTTTTTTGTAATGAAAGGAAGGAGGATCTAGCGAGGTGTGCATATCTCCTATCCTATGTAGAGTAAGGTTTTTGTGGCTCGCGTGAGAGCTTGCTCAAGCAAAAGATTGATAGAATTGTTTGCTCCGTCATTTTTCTTTTCTTCCGCCATGGAGGGTTTATTGGGCATGCAAGAGTTATTTTATTCAAGAGAGACAAGATCGATACCCAACTTACTATACCCGAAAATCATCGAGAACATGCACTGGAAAAAAAAAATGATCAAGAGCAGCCTGTTCTGATACCACTAATCTGGATTATTTTCGATAGGAAATGAGAGCAGAGATATAATAAATAAATGTACAGAGATATCTCGGATATCCAATATTATAACATAAATGTATCGGAGATGCAACCATAAACACAAATATACAGTAATACAAAAATTTCAATTAATGAGCAAAAACGTACAAAGACTGTAAAATACAGAGTGAAAGACTCGCTAGAATGGTGCCAACTTATCTCTAAGAAGAGATGTGAGGGCTACTTGCATCCATGAGAAGATGATATTAAAATGAGGCTCCAAAGGAATTTTTATCATAAAGAAAATCCAAAACCCTAACCTCGGAAGATTAAAAGCCAACAACTTTGTGGACCCCGTTTTGGGTAGTTTGGTGTATCAACTTCCCTGGGGCGTAACTTTGACATACAATCTCTGTTTGGGGTGCACGATAGATCGTTGGAAATGTATCGTCAAGGAGATTAATTGTGGAGGCTCAATTAGAGACTTTGGCTATCATTGAGAAGCTCGATCCCGAAAAACCTTCATTTAGGCCCTCAAAATGGCCTTGGAAGTTAAAAACTGCTAAAAATAGTAAATTGCCAAAATTGCTAGAAAACTGTTTTGAGCAAGTGGGAAAAGGTGGGTGGCCACCAATATCCACCTGGATCAATCATCCCTCCTTAGGAATAAATTGTATACATTCCATTGAGTGCACAGGGGAGAGGGAAAAGAGTTTGTTGAATCTACATCTTGATGAGTTGTTTGCCTTGTTGGAGAAGTTGTGCTCAGATTTTTGAAGGTTGTCACGAACTTGTGGCTGGAAGGGTTGGAACTTTTTAACTAGTCTAGATACATGAGATTTATATGTGAAGAAGGAATGTTTGCGCTTTGATACAGTCTTGTCGACCTACTTCTGTTGGATAGAAGGTACTTGGGCTAAGGCTGTAGTGGTTGCAATATCCTTCTGTTCATCTTTTGAACAGATTGTGAAGAAGCTAAATTTTGTAGTATGAGATACTACCTTGGGGCATTATTTAGGTGGGACAGTAGCCGGAACCACCTCTAGTATCTTGTAGATATGACCCCTAGAGTAATAATGACACTACGAGGTCAAGACTCATAGATAGGATGGCGCTTCCACATATATGGTTGACCCAAGAGAACATCACAGACATCGATCGGGAAAACATCACATAATACCTCATCCTTGATGGGTTGGATGTCATATGAAAATCAACACTGTTGGCTGACATTGATATCTAGTCTCGGGTGAGGCCACCCAATGTTGTATGGTTTTGGGTTTGGTGTTGTCGATAATCCCAATTGTTTGATGACCTCTGCTGAGAGGAGGTTATTTTGGCTTCCACTATCAACAAAAAAATGCAACAGGGTCCCCTTCACCCACATCTATGAATGAAAAAGGTGCTCCCCCTCTTCAGGATCTGTTTGTTCTTCTGGTTGAATTGTTGTTGTCACGAAAATAGTAGTGGGGTTTGCATCAATGATCTGTCTTCTGTCAGTATTTTCTAAATAATATTCTAAATCATGGTTTGACTCCTTGTCTTTGATTTTGGCCACCAATGACTGTTTTGAGCGACATGCATCGGTGTTGTGCCAAGGGATTTTGTGGAAATCACACCATTTTACAGTGTCCTTCTTCGTCTTCCTTTGGCCCTTCTTTTCCTGTGTCTTGGACTGGTTTTCAGGAGACTGTTTGTTAGGGTCATCTTTATCATACTTTGGTTGTTGTAGATTTGCAGACCCAAACTCTCATTTGTTCTGGTGCTTAAATTTCTACTTGATTTTTACAGCATATTATTAAGCAACATTGAGTGATGAGATGACTAGAAAATCCATTTCAGTTTGGATGTATCTGTGTAGAGCTCCACGGTATTTCAGAACCAAATGTCATTTGAATTATTTGATACCCAGCTTGTTCCGCAAGGTATGGAAGTTATTGGTGAACTCCAGAACTTCTTGGCCCCTCTCTTGTTGAAGTGTGGTCCATCTCATATACTGGTTCTCATAGTTTCTAGCAGGGTAATATTGGTCCTTTACCACGTCCACAAAAAAATCCCAAGTGGAATCGACCCTATATATTCCAGATTCTTCTGTGGAAATTTTCTCCCAGTAAGTTTCCCACCAATGTTTGACATGGGGGAGAGCTTTAAGGAGTGTGAAGGTGATCTTTTCCTTGTTGTAAAAATGGTGAACAAAGAAATAACCCTCTAGTAGATTTAACCATTTGTCTAGGGCATCTACATCTATCTGAACTTCAAATATGGGAATGTCAAAATTAACCTGTGCCTTGAAACGAGAGGTGCTTACAAAGTAGTTTTTTCATGAATATGCACATGTTTCTATCGGAAGGCGGTGAATCATGTGCGAAACATTCTCCATCATTTCGTCCCTTTGTCATGTGAGAGCTTTCTCAAGCAACATATTGATATAATCACTTTCTCCGTCATTTTTGTTTTCTTCCGCCATGGAGGGTTTATTAGGCGTGAGAGAGCGATTTTATTCAAGAGAGACAAGCTCGATACCCAACTTGATATACTCATAACTCGTCGGGGACATGCACTAAAAAGAAATGATCAAGAGCAGCCTGCTCTGATACTAATGATCTGGATTATTTTCAACACGAAATGAGAGCAAAGATATAATAAATAAATGTACAGAGATATATTGGATATACAATATTATAAAATAAATGTATCAGAGATGCAACCATAACCACAAATATATAGTAATACACAATTTTCTATTAATGAGCGAAAACGTACAAAGACTGTAAAATATAGAGTGAAAGACTCGCTAGAATGGTGACAACTTATTTCTAAGAAGAGATGTGATGGCTACGTGAATCCATGAGAAGATGCTCTTACAATGAGGCTCCAAAGGAATTTTTATCATAAATAAAATCCAAAACCCTAACCTCGGAAGATGAAAATCCAACAGCTTTGTGGACCCCGTTTTGGGTAGTTTGGTGTATCAACTTCCTGGGGGCATAACTTTGGCATACAAACTATGTTTGGGGCACACGATAGCTCATTGGAAAGGTATCGTCAAGTAGATTCATTTTGGGGTCTCAATTAGAGACTTTGGATTTAATGGAGAAGACTGATCCTGAAAAACCTTCATTTAGGCCCTCAAAATGGCCCTGAAAGTTAAAAACTGCTAAAAATTGTAAATTGCCAAAACTGCTAGAAAATTGTTTTGAGTGAATTGGAAAAGGTGGGTGGCCACTGATATCCACCTAGATCAATAATCCCTCCTTAGGAAGCAATTTTCTCCATTTCGTTGAGTGCCCAGAGGAGAGGGAAAAGAGTTTGTTGAATCTACATCTTGATGAGTTGCTTGGCTTGTTGGAGAAGTTGCACTCCTTAGATTTTTAAAGGTTGTCACAAACTTGTGGTTGGAAGGGTTGGACCTTTTTAACCAGTCTAGCTACATTAGATGTCCATGTGTAGAAGGAATCTTTGTGCTTTGATGCAGTCTTGTCGACCTGCTTCTATTGGCTAGAAGGTGCTTGGGCTAAGGCTCTAGTGGTTGCAGTATCCTTCTGTTCATCTTTTGAACAGATTGTGCAGAAGCCAAATTTTGTAGTATGAGATACTAACGTGTGGCAATATTTAGATGGGATAGTAGTCGGAACCACCTCTGGTATCCTGTAGAGATGACCCCCCAGAGTAATAATGACACTACGGGGTCGAGACTCATAGATAGCATGGCGATTCCACATATATGGTTGGCCCAAGAGAACATCGCATACATCCATCAGGGAAACATCACATAATACCTCATCCTTGAAGGGTTGGATGTCATATGACAATAGAATCTGTAGACTGAAATAGAGATCTCGTTCCTGGTGAAGCCACCCGATGTTGTATAGTTGTGGATGTGGTGTTATTGACAATCCCAACTCTTTGACGACCTCTGGTGAGAGGAGGTTCTTCTGGCTTCTGCTATCAACAATAAAATGCAGCGGGGTCCCCTTCACCCACATATGTGAATGAAAAAGGCGCTCCCCCTCTTCAGGATATTTTGGTTCTTCTAGTTGAATTGTTGTGGTCGTGACAATAGCAGTGGGGTATGCGTCGATGATCTTTCTTCTATCAGTATTTTCTGAATCAGATTCTGAATCATGGTTTGGCTCCTTGTCTTTGATTTCGGCCACCAATGACTGTTTTGAGCGATATTCATCGGTGTTGTGCTAGGGGATTTTGTGGAAATCACACCATTTTTCGGTGTCCTTCTTCGTCTTCCCGTGGCCCTTCTTTTCCTTTTTCTTGGACTGGTTTTCAGGAGACTGTTTGTTAGGGTCATATTTATCATACTTTGGTTGTTGCGGATTTGCAAACCTGAACTCTCATTTGTTCTGGTGCTTAAATTTGTACTCAAATTTTACATCATATCGATAAGCAGCACCAAGTGATGAGATGGCCAGAAAATCCATTTCAATTTGGATGTATCTGTGTAGAGCCCCATGGTATTTTAGAACTAAATTTCAGTTGAAGTCTTTGATACCGAGCTTGGTGCACAAGGTATGGAAGGTATTGGTGAACTATGTAACTTCTTGTCCCCTCTCTTGCCGCAGTGTGGTCCATATCATATACTATTCCTCATTGTTTCCAACAGTTTAATATTGTTCCTTTACCACGTCCACAAAAAATTCCCAAGTGGGATCGACCCCATATATTCGAGAATGTTTTGTTGAACTTTTCTCCCAGTAAGTTTCCCACCAATGTTTGACATGGGGGAGAGATTTAAGGAGTGTGGTGAACACCAGTGGGCAAGAGAGAATGCCTTAGAGATAGGCAAGAGCCGCCTTAAGTTAAGTATTAGTTGGCACTGACATGGATGTTTCCTTTGCTGTTGCTTGCTCTGTTGCTGGTGGTGGTTCTGGTTCTCGATCTCATCCTGGAAATGAAACTCTCTCGAACGGACTTTATGAAACCTTTACTTACTACTTTCCCTTATGATTTCTTCTGGGCACCACGTATTACCTATTTGTCCGGCCGAGCCGATACAATATCGATTCATCAATTTGAACCCGGCTAGGAATAGACTAACCTTTTATGCCTCCAACTTCTAGTACCCACCCACCTGGTCTGGTCTAGCGGTCGGCCGGTAGATTGGTATTGATAGGCGCCGACGGTTGCTTTAGCAGAACAAATAGCTCCCGCTGGAATCGGCCCCAATTAGGGGACGAAATATCCTTCCAAAGATAAATAAGGGCCAAACACCCATTGTATTCAAAATCTGGAGTTCCAGAAAGGTTTGACTCATGCTCTGCAACCATTCTTGCATGTATTTTGGTACCCTGGTATGACACTCCAAGTGCTCGATGCCAATCATCTAGCTCGTTCATAATCTATGAAATAGACAAATGTAGGTCTCTCAACCTGAAGCATATGGGCCCATCTCGTCCGTGAAGGTTCGGTTCTGCCCCCGGGAAGGAGGAAGTGTTCCACAAGTGAATTGGCCCTTTTAGGCCTCCTCATTAGCTTCCTTCACAGTCTTAAATCTGGCAATAAGCTAAGGTGATCTTTTCCCTGTCGTAAAAATGGTGAACATAGAAATAACCTTCTAGTAGATTTAACCATTTGTCTAGGGCATCCGCATCTATCTAACCTTCAAATATGGGAATGTCAAAATTAACCTATACCTTGAAAGGAGAGGTGCTTCCTAAGTAGTTGTTTGATGAATATGTGGATGTTTTTATTGAAAGGCGTTGAAGGATGTGGGAAAAATTCTCCATCATTTCGTTCCTCTGTCGCATGAGAGATTTCTCAAGCAACATATTGATAGAATCGTTTGCTCTGTTGTTTTTCTTTTCTTCCGCCATGGAGGGTTTCTTGGGCGTGCGAGAGAAATTTTAGTCAAGAGATATATACTTGAGATGCAACTTGCTATACTTGGACCTTGTCGGGGACATCCATTGAAAAAAAATGATCAAGAGCAGCCTGCTCTGATATCACTGATCTGGATTATTTTCGGCACGAAATGAGAGTGGAGATATAATAAAAAAATGTATAGAGATATCTCGAATATCCAATATTATAACAAAAATGTATTGAATATGCAACCATAAACACAGATATAAAGTAATACACAATTTTCTATTAATGAGCGAAAATGTACAAAGACTGTAAAATACAGAGTGAAAGACTCGCTAGAATGGTGGCAGCTTATCTTTGAGAAGAGATGTGATGGCTACTCGCATCTGTGAGAAGATGATATTACAATGAGGCTCCAAAGGCATTTTTATCATAAAGAAAATATAAAACGCTATCCTTGGAAGATGAAAATCCAACAACTTTGTGGACCCCGTTTTGGGTAGTTTGGTGTATCAACTTCACGAGGGCGTAACTTTGGCATACGATCTTCGTTTGGGGTGCACAATATCTCGTTGGAAAGGTATCATTGAGGAGATTCGTTTTGGGGGCTCAGATAGGTCCTTTGGCTATCATTGAGAAGTGCAATCCAGAAAAACCTTCATTTAGGCCCTCAAAATGGCCCTGGAAGTTAAAAACTGCTAAAAATGGTAAATTGCTAAAATTGCGGAAAATTGTTTTGAGCAAGTTGGAAAAGGTGGGTGGCCACCGATATCCACTTGGATCACCCCGTACACACTCGATATTTTGCAAATCTATCCTTCTCAAAGG
Organism: Picea sitchensis; assembly: GCA_010110895.2. Classification (NCBI taxonomy): domain Eukaryota; kingdom Viridiplantae; phylum Streptophyta; class Pinopsida; order Pinales; family Pinaceae; genus Picea; species Picea sitchensis. The sequence continues at coordinate 1,939 of SNQJ01S0226319.1, read as the reverse complement.
AAATCTCTATTATCAACATTGGGGTAAATCGACCCTTCCTACTCACACATCATCACATTTGAATTGGCCAACTCAAAACCTCTCCTCCCCTCCTCAGTATATTTCCAAATCCCAATCATAACTTGGAATATCACTATTCATAGATGCAGTGTAAATGATGGAGAATTTACATGCATTATGTCCAAATGCATCTGGAAGAATTTAGGCTTCCCAAAGTTGACCTCTTATGCTATCACCCTTCAAGCCTACGATGGTCACCCATATCAATCCAAGGGATTTTTCAAAATATCCCCATAGATCTAGCAGGAAAAATGGTATTTATTGATATTGAGGTCATCGACACCCCCTTGGAATACAACATTCTCCTTAGACGTAGCTACATGTACATGATGAAGGCAGTCACTTCATTTGTGTTTCACACCATTATCTTTCCCTACAATGGGAATGTCATTTATTTCAACCAATTGACACACTACAAACTGTGTCCAAACATGAATTTGTATAACATCCTTCCCCTCATTAGGGTACATCTAGAGTTTCCATCCTTCGTGAAAATGGTTCCAAGGATATTTAAATACCCCTCACTCCTTGGCACATAACAAGTTGAACCACCATGCATTCCACCCTCCTAATTCGCCCAAGTGTGTAATATTACTTCTATCATGGTGGAACCAACTTCTTCCTCATTTATCCCCGAGACACCATCCATGAATGACCAACCCATGTCTTTGAAATCCATACCTTACCCCATCACCTATATCCCATTATTTTACCCACCACCATGAGTTACGGCATACCATGTAGCATCTACACTCACACTTCCCAACATGGTGTTAGCAATACCTCTATGGTATCTTGACCCCCCATATATAGTACTAGTACCTACACTTCCACCTCAAATATCTACACAACCAGTGAAAAACCTGATCAACCTATTATTACCACAACTCGGTCACACAGTCGAGGGAAAGAATACAACCATTGGGGGGAAAAAGAAAAAGGTTGTGGGAAATACTCAAACCAATCCTAGATTACAACCCCCTTATGCTCTCTGCAAAGCACCATTTTTCCCAATGAACTTGTGTCCCACACTTTTGGAATTAAGGAACCTCATCCATATACCAAGGGCATCCCCACTTTCTCCCACCCCTCCCATAGGAACATCTGTAGAACCTTCAAAGGATTCGATCACTATGTGTAATAAAACATTGCGTACAAAATTCTCGTGCATTGTGTGTTCACAATGTGGCCACTACACCCATCATTTTCCTTACCTTCCACACTTTTGAGACCCATTGGTAGTAGTCCATCAAACAACTCTTCTAGGGCCCACCCAGTTAGCATCACAATTGACATCAGTCATAGAATCTATTCCCTCCAGTATTTATTTCATGTACACCTTAGTGAATGAGCTAATTTTTTTCCCACACACATTATGTAGGAAATTATTGTTGGAAAATGTTTAACAAGTAGCATATGCTTGTCATTGATGGAAAGTACAACAATGAAGATGGCATGGTTGCAGGAAGAATGTACAAAGGATTGTTGGCATGTTTTACAGGCAGCATAGACTTGTCATTGATGGCAACAGCGGAGATGGCAGGATATGAAGGATAAAAACCCTTGGGGATTCGGACGTAAAAATCTCAGAAGGAACAGCATTGAAGAAAACACACGTAGAAAGAGTTTGCAGAGAAGAAGGAAGACAACGATCTAGTGACTGTTAGGTCCCATTCAAATTTCCCGAAAGGTCGAAAACCGTCAGATTTGCAGAAGTTGCGAGGGAAATAAGTCATTGGAGATTCGGGGATCGGGACTATGAAATGCCTAGTTCACTCGACAACGAAAACCCCGAAATCGCGATATGCGATTTCGCGATCTGATCACAGCCATCCAAGCCAAGGTGAAATCCCGACGGGATCTGGACCGTTTATTCGTG